>PVKA01006830.1:0-81251 GCA_004027165.1 Ctenomys sociabilis | reverse complement strand
GGGAAAGTTATAATTGATTACAAAGTTCCCAAGCAACTATAGCTGTATATACATAACGTCCTCAAACTCTGTTCCCCCAGATGGCCCTAACCAATCCGGGTAAAGGTCACCTATAGAATAATGGTTGCTATTGGCATCTGTAACCTGCTTGCTCAAGTTTCCCTCTTACCCCCTAACAACCACAAAATGTCCCCCCAAGATTACCCAAACATGTTGTTCCGCCCAAAAAACTCCTTTGCACCAAGCCAAGCGTCACAGAAATATGTTATTCTGTCAGAAGAATCCCCCCCGCGCTGAGCCAATCAATATAAAGGTCAACCCCTATTAACCAACGCAATTAGCTTCTGTAGTCGCTTGCCTCCCCCTAATTCTGTGGTTTTTGCCTTTACAAACCTGCCTGTAACGACAGCTCAGCACTCCGCAACCGCCTTAGGTGCGGGGTCCCACGCGTGGTTCAATAAACTTTTGAGCTCTCACCCTCGTCTCTTGGCGCCTCCCTGACCGCGGAGATCTGGGTCAGTGAGGACCCAACACTAGTTCAGTAGAATAAGCGCTTGCCTGGCAAGCACAAGGTCCTGAGTTCAATCCTTAGTACTGCAAAATAACTAAATAAATAAATAAATACTTTTTAAAATGGTAAAATGTTCACAGAACATATTTCATGAAAGTTTTAACGTATATGTATATAGTTATACAAAAATAAAATAAATATATATATGCTTTCATCTTAGAAGCTTTACTATGAAAAACTGGACAATAATCTGAGAGCTTTTAATTTGATGACATACATTTTTATTTACTTATTTTTAAATAATTTCTTTAGGCTTTTAATTTTATTTATTTTCTTCTGTATTTTAGGGAAGGGTCTACAGGGTGTTCAGGGTCTCACTAATAAATGGATTCATAGTGATTCTCCTGTTTATAGCCTCCCAAGAGATGGGATTACAGGAGTGCGCCACCACGCCCAGTCTCAATCACTGTCTCAGTGCACACCCGGGGGGCGGGATCAGCATGGCAGACCAGGGCACTGAACCCCTGGCCCGGCTTGCAGGCACTTTTTAATCTGCTGAGCTATTTGGCCAGCCCTTATTGTGGTCTTTTTGATACTAAAAAGGTAGGGTCTCCCTGTGCTATTCAGGCTGGCCTTGAACTCACTCTGTAGACAGAGTGGACTGGAACTTGAAGCAATCTATGTGCCCCAGCCTTGTGTCACCATGCCCAGTGACACATTTTTAAAAACAAAAATTTATGCTGGGGAGGTATCTCAGTAGAATATGTGCTTCCCTGGCAAGCATAGGATTCTGAATTCAATCCCCAGTACCAAACAAACAAACAAAAAAGACAAGTAATATTTCTATATCTGAATCATAAAACTGTAAAATATATTTTTTATGTATTTATTTTGTGGCAGAACCAGGGATTGAACTTCCCTTGCACTTGCCAGGGAAGCTCTTTCTACTGAGCCGGGCATAGTGGCGTACACCTGCACTCCTAGTACTTAGGAGACTGAGGCAAGAGAATAGTCACGAATTCAAGGCCAGCCTGAACTACATAAGTGAGACCCTGTCTCAAAGAAACAACAAAAATACAAGAGCTGGATGGCACACATCCATATTCCTTGCACTCGGGAGGCTGAGGCAGGATCACTGCAAGTTCAGCACCAGCCTGGGCTACAAAGCGAACTTGAGACCAGTTTGATCTGCATAGCAAGATGTCTCAAAAAGTCAAAGACAAACAGAAAACCAGTAATACTTACTGTAACTGTAGCATCCATTTATGAAATAATTTTTCATGTTGTTGATTTAATTGTGTAAGTTCAGGGGAAAAGGAAGGAGAAACCTTGCTCAATAAGTTACGTAGAGTTTGCTGCAAAAAAAGAGAAAAAAATAATCTTCAAACCACATTATCAATCAGTCCCAATTAACACTGTTTCTTCAGATGGTGCTTACAAGGAGCCACTAATGGACTTCGACCAGGTTTGGAAATGTGTTCATCAACTAAGGCTGTATTACACTTCAAAGACCCTTAGAGCTTCCTCTCTATATGTATTTTTGGTAGTGCCAGGATTTAAGTGAGGGTCTTCACCCTACGACAGGGTGAGGGAACCACCCTAGCTGGGCTCAAACTTGCAATTCTCTGCCTCAGCCTCTTTGGCCAATGGGATGAAGGATGCACTACTACACCAGGAGTATATTTGTTTCTTTAAAAAAGTTTAAAGATTCTTTTTAGTACAAAGATGTAATAACATTAAAAACATTTGCTAAATTTTTTTTTTGGTGGAACCAGGGATTGAACTCAGGCCCTTGTGCTTGTCCGGGAAGCACTTCTTATACTAAGCCATCTCCCTGGCCCCAACATTTGCTAAGTTTTGTCTAGAACCATTAAAATGATTACAAAGCCCTAATATAAAGGTTTTATCCCTAAGAAGACAATCCAGAGGAGATGATGAAACCTGCTGCCCGCTTGGGGCTGGGGCACAGCTCAGTGGTAAAGTACCTGCTTAGTATGTGTGAGGTTTCCTAGCACTAGAAAATAAATGAAATAAGTTTCATTCTTCTGTTTTCTGGTACCAGGGGTCAAGTTCAGGACCTTGCCCTTGCCAGACAGACACTTATGCTGCTGAGCTATCTCCCTGGCCCAATAAATAAAACAACCTTTCCATCTAAAAACATGTAAAAGGTTAAGGTGATAGTTCAAAATACAAATTCTCAGAAAATGTCATTGATCTTTGTAATTTACCATTATCATATATAAACTTGTTCTCTTTCACTGTTTTCTCACTGTTCTTTTTTTTCTTTCCTTTTTATTTTGTGTTTTAGGGAAGGATCTATAGGGTGTTCAGGGTCTCACTACTAGATTGGAATTGTAGTGATCTGCCTGTTTACAACTTCCTAAGAGCTAGGATTACAGGTGGGCTAAATAGGAAAAGTCTATCTCAACAACAACAAAAAAAAGGGCTAGGGAGATAGATAGCTCAGCAGTGTAAGTGCCTGCCTGGCAAGCACAAAGTCCCAAGTTTGATTAATCCCTGGTATCCCATCCCCCCCCCCAAAAGAACTCCTAGGGTTGGGCGTGGTGGCGCAGGCCTGTAATCATAGCACTGAGGCTAAGGAAGGAGGATTACTGTGAGTTCAAGACCAGCCTGAGCGACAAAGTGAGCTTAAGGCCAGCCTGAACTGCATAGTGATGCCCTGTCTCAAAAAGAAAAAAGAAAAGAATTCCTGCAACAAAAACAAAAACTTAGGGAGATCAGTAACCTTCAAAATTTCTGTTAATAAACCAACTGTAACCCTTTTTTTGAAAGAAAATTCCAATTCAGGTACAGTGATGCAAACTGTAATCTCAGTACCATGGGAGGCAGAGGCAGGAAGATGGCAAGTTTGAACTAGCCTGGGTAACTTAGCAATTTATTGTGACCCTGTCTCAAAAATCTTAAAAGAAAGGCTGGGCATAGAGCTCTGTACTAAGGTCCCAGGTTCAATCCCCCAGAACCATAAAAAAACAAAAATAAAATGAAAACAAGCAAAGAAATGCACCAGCAAATGCAGTTTAGTCCACACTCCTCTGTATCCCGACATTAAAAGCCAGGTTCTTTGAAGACCAAAGATTATGGTTATAATCCCTGTTCTAGGGGTTCTGGCCTGTAGTTTGTTTACCCCCAAACTCAGAGAATCAGGACTACCTCTCAGTAGTCACAACTGCTAAGCAGGTTTGACAAGTCTCTGCTAGCACTTGTTGACCACAACTCTGGCCAATGGTGTGTGGGGGGGGGCACAGTTCCCAGCCACTCTTTTATTTCACTCTGCTGGCCCTGCTGCAAGCTGAACTAGGGATCCCCAAAGCCTTATCCTTGTGGGTGGGGCTTCTGGGGGGTAACTGGCACATGAGCCACCACTGACTTGCTGTCAAGAGGGGTTGGGGTGCCTCTCTCCCCAGTTCCTAGCCACCATGCTATGAGCAGTTCTCCTCCGCAAGGCCAGTTTGCCAGGCCACCCTGCCTGGAGTTGTGGTATGGGCTACAGTGGCTGAGTCTGCCACGCACTACATATCCCTATGCTGTCACTTTGCTGTGGGCACTTGAATGAGGCGTATGTGACATGGCCAGAGGTTTTTTGTTTTTGAGACAGGGCCTTCCTATGTAGCCCAGGCTGGCTTGAAACATGCAATCTTCCTGCCTCAACCTTCCAAGTGATGGACAAGCCCCAAAACACCTACTATCAGTGTGAGTTCTGAGCCCAGGCTCTCTGTTTTCCCTGTTCCTAGCCTCAGAAGGACAGGCTTCAGGGTCCACTGCCACTGAGGAAGACAGTGGTGAGAAGAGTGCTGGGCTGGCCAGGACCTGCAGAATGCAGAAATAAGTGCTTCTGGCTACGTGCAGTCACACGCACTTGAGACCCGCTGAGCCACTGTGCACATCTAAGCCAGCGAAAGGCCTCCCTCCATCGGCAGCATCAGTGCCTTCCTCCATCTTTCCGAGGTCTTTCTGCCTCTACATCCCACTTTTTTCTTTTTCTTTTTTGTCTTTTTGAGGCAGGGTCTCACTATGCAGTTTAGGCTGGCCTTAAGCTCACTTTGTAGCTCAGGCTGGTCTTGAACTCAACAATCCTCCTGCCTCAGCCTCCCCAGTGCTCGGATTACAGGCCTGCACCACCACGCCCAGCCTCTACATCCCACTTTTATCCATGATGGACTCATCCCTCTCATGGTGGTGGTGTCTAAAAATGAAATGCTGCTGGCCCAGCCCAGCCCTGGGGCTCCAAGGCAATGAAGACTGAGCATGGTGGTGTGCCTATAATCCCAGCACTTGGGAGGCTGTAAACAGGAAGATCATTACAAGCCCGATCTACGCAGTGAGACCCTGTACACCTTGTCCTAAATACCAAAAAATAAATAAATATAAAATAAAATTCATACTCTAGGCAAACAGTAGTCCCAACTGTTCCCTGGAAAAACTTGCTGCCTTTTTGGTACAGGGTCTTGCTATGTTGCTTGTACCAACCTTAAATTTTATACTCTAGGCTGGCCTTGAACTCAAGCCTCTCCTGCTTCAGCTTCCCTACTGTTAGGATTACAGGCATGTGCCACCAAGCTCAGCTCAACTTGACTTTATGACACTTATTTTTAGTCAGTCTCTGATCTTCGTCTCATTACCAATGATACAGGTCACAAAAAAACAAAAGTCAAAGTCATAAAGCCTTGCTTCAGATCTTCCCGCTTCTTCTATCTTGAAAACCCTGTCAAACACTCAGGCACCTTACAATACACACAAAATTCTGGTGCACAGAGCACAGGCTGAGCATTCCTAATCCAAAAAATAAAACACAAGAAATGTTCCCAAATCTGAAACTTTTTTTTTTTTTTTTTATGATTTGGGACAGGTTTACAGGATGCACAGGATCTCACTACATAGATCTAACTTATAGTAATTCTCCTGTTTTCAGCCTCCCAAGAGCTGGGATTACAGGCATGCACCACCATGCCCAGTCTCACCCACTCTCAATGGCTGTCTCAGCATGCCCTAGGGGTAGGGCCAACACAGCACACTGGGATGGAACCCTGGCTGCTGCACTCTGCCAAAGCAGGCACTTTAGTCCACTGAGCTATCTGGTCAGCCCTAGATCTGAAACTTTCTGAGTGCTGACTTGACACCACAAGAGGAAACGCCATACCTTTCTAGCCCAGCACCAGGCCCTGAGCACAAAAGCACCTGCAACATGCATGGGCTATATTGTAAACTCAGATGCCAGCCTCAGGATCTCATTAAGTTTATGCAAACATCCTAAATACAAAGCCATCTAATCGAGAACACTTCTGGTTCCAAGCATTCCTGATCAGGGTTACTAAACCTGTGTAATAAAATATACCAGTACTTTATCTTTGAGCCAGTAACAATCTCTTCTCCACTTTCATTATCAACCCCACTTCCTGGAAAAATTGTTTGTTTTGTGTGTGTGCTGGGGATCAAACTTAGGACCTTGTGCTTGCAAGGCAGGTGCTTATGCCCCAGCCCTAACACCACTTTTTATTGCAAGACTTTTGCACATATTCTACTGAGCTATCTCCCCAGCCCCAAGACTTTTTTTCCCCCTTAATATAGGGGTATGAATCTAAGGCCTTTGTGCTGAGTTTGCCATCCTCTTGCCCAACCCTGGGAGAGGTTGGGATTACAGATGCACCACCAAATTGGTTGAGCAATTCTCTTGATCAAATAGTTCTGTTTCCTCTCTTTGGTATGGCTCTACAGTGAGCTGGCAAAACCACAGTACACAGAACCCATTACTTTTCTGAATATTTCCATAATGTCATCAAGGAGAATACCATCTATAGTTTGTCAAGTTTATGAGACAAAGCTTTCAGATTTTTTTAATGACCACTGTGAGGTTAAGTGAACATGTGGGTATCAAGTGCTACCTGTGGCCTGTCATTTTTTTGAGTGAAGAATTGTGCTGGGCAGCATATAAAATATAGAATGTGGCTAACATATAAATATTTTTATTATAACATTTGTGTAGGGCCTGGGGAAATAGCTCAGAATGAGCACTTGCCTGGCAAGCACAGGGTCCTAAGTTCAATCCCCGGTACCGCAAAAAAAAAAAAAAAAAAGAACATTTGTAAAAATGAGGGAAAGAAAATAAAAACAGGTAGGCCACAGATTTGACACATTTAAATGGAAGTGGACTTCAAGGAACCACAATTCAGATACTACAAATCCCGAAGAAATGAAAAAGTAATGAGAAAAACTACATAATTCATCATGACAAAAAGAACTCCAGTGGGTGTAGTAGTGCACAGGAGACCAAGGCAGCATCAGTGCAAGCTCAGGACCAGCCTGGGCTATACAGTAGTGAGTTCAAGGCCAGCCTAGACTGCATAGTGAGACCCCATCTCAAAAAAACAAAAGAAATAAAGGAAGAAAGAGAGGCAGAACTCAACCCCAGGGTTTACGTATCATTCACACAGTAAAATTCATCTTGTCCCACCAGGACGCTGAGCTTGCTTGTGTGTGCTCACTCTGAGCACTGTGCTAGCACAGCCGTATGCATAAGAAAGCACCTTCCTCACGACATACTTGATCCAAGGCAGCTCTCTTCAGCTTCTGGAGGGTTCTGTCTGAGGTCAAGACTTGGGAACTGCTGTGAGCCTCGAAATATTCTTCCACTAAGTTGCTCTGAAAAGGAAAGAGTAAAGTTACTACTAGGTAGTTTCAGATCTTCATGTTCTACTAAAACTAGACTCAAAGGAGCCGTGTAAATGGTTCAGTGGAATAAGTACTTCCATGGCAAGAGGAAGTGTTCCCTGGCATGGGCTTAAGTTCAATCCCTGGTTCTGCCAAAATAAATAAATAAATAAACAAACAAACAAATAAATAAATAAATAAATAACTGTTTCTTAAAAAAAAAAAAAAAAAACTAGACACAAAGCTGGGGAGACAGCTCAGCAGCTTAAGTGCCTGCCTGGCAAGTGCAAGATCCCAAGTTCAATCTCATCTCTGGTACTGGAAAAAACCTCAATACAAAATAAGACATAAACATAAAATGGGACGTGAAAGTCATTTTCATTGGCACAGTGGCATATTCCTATGAATCCCAGCACTCCAGGAGCCTTAAGCAAGGAGATCACAAATCCAAGCCCAGGTGGGTAACTTACAGCTTTGTAAAAGCCTGTCTCAAAAATAAGGAATAAAAAAGGCCAGGAAAGTAGCTCAGTGCAAAGGCTCTCAATTTAATCTGCAACAGTATCAGAATAACTAGGTAAAATTAAAAGGATCATTTTGTTTTGTTGGGATGTGGGTTTTGCTGTGTTGTCGAAATTGTTGTCAACCTTGTGGGCTGCAGGATCCTCCCAGGGACCCAAGCAGCTGGACCCCAGCTGCGGACCCCTCCCTGTACAGGGTTAATGCAAAAGTAATGAGTTAATGTAAAACTAAATGTAAAAAATTATTCTGCCCTACTTTTTGTGACCCTGGTTTTTTGTAAGACCACAAGGAGGCTTGGTGTAACATTGATATATCATCAATAGATTGGGAGTTCGCAGGAAACAATGCTCCCAGAAAAAATGTACGCTGAGTAATGGTCACGCTGTCCCTAAAGGTACTGTTCTATGTTAAATGACAAATCTGTTTGCCAAACAGGATATAGTTTCTACCTTTAAAACCTCTGTACATCTAAGGCTCTTGGCAGTTTGTCTGCTCCTGCGTGAATATGGTCAAGTGATCCTGGGCCTGGTAATAAAAGGCTCATATTTAAATTTTAATTTGAACTCAAGTGTGGTTTCTATGTTGAGAGCCCGTAATACTCACTAGACTCAAAACTCTCTGTCTGGTAGCATTTTCTTTCTGAACAGCAATAGGCTAAATATAAGGATATTAAACTGCAGTTATAAAACTGTAATTCTTAGGATTAAACAAGCAATTGAAGTAATTTGCTCCAAAAGAAGTGATTCCTAAGCCGGGCGTGGTGGTGCAGGCCTATAATTTCAACACTCAGGAGGCTGAGGCAGGAGGATTGTTGTGAGTTCAAGACCAGCCTGAGCTACAAAATGAGCTTAAGGCCAGCCTGAACTGCATAGTGAGACACTGCCTCAAAAAGACAAAAAAAAAAAAAGTGATTCCAAAATTACAACATACAGTATAATTTTTCATTTATACCAAAAACAGATGATACTAGGGAGCAGGATCTTAGTTTCTTCTCAAGCAGCCTTAGTAAAGTCTTTAACACAGCAAGGATGAGACACTGCAAATAAGAGGTCAATTGACAGCAATGTCACTGAAAAGAAAAACAAGCAAGGCATGATGGTGCACCCTGTAATCCTAGCTACTCAGGAGACTGAGGCAGGAAGATTACAAGTTTTCAGGCCAACTCGGGCAACTTCAGAAACTCTGTTTCTAAGGCCTGATGTGATGGAGTACACTTGTAATCCTAGCACTTGGGAGGTAGAGGCAGGTATGCTTTGTGTTTGAGTCCACTCCAGGCTACAGAGTGAGTTTGAGGCCTGCCTAAACTGCACAGCAAAACCCTGTCTCAAAAACAAAGAAACACCACCAAAATAAAAAATGGAAAGGCCCAGTGGCAGTGTCTCTGGCTCTCCCCCTTGTACTGGGTGGCTCACCATGGGCCTGACTGGAGGTGAGGAAGGTGCTTCTGTGGGGGCTGCCTGGACTGCCTCAGCACAGCTCTGTCCACACCCAGGACCCTTCCGCTTCCTGCAGCTGGGCTATATAGGGTGCTCCCCCCACAACACAATGCAGAGCTGTGGCTGCATCTGTGGTTACTCACACTCACTCCAACACATCAGCAGCATAGAAAACGTGCTAGGAAAAGGGATTCATGAGTCTCACCACCATCTGTGCAATCGGTATTCCATCTTTATGCCACTGAATTGAGATGCTGCCTTTAGCATGTACTGTGGCAGTGATTGCCAACACATAGACAGGCAAGAATATAAAGCACAAAAATTGAAACAAATGTGGTAATTTACAAGTAAGATGAAAATACAGAAAAATGAAGGGAAAGAAAGCCTATTGATTGCTTCTGTGACCTGTTCTCTCAGGGTAGCCTTCTCTGAAGGTATTTATTTACACAGTTTTTCTCTAAGGTTAATCTCCTCACTTACACTCTTAGCTCTCTTCATTTTCTTAGAAGGTGTTCCTTTGCAGACAGGCGCTGAAACTCTACTCTGAGCAGGAACCTTTGGGTTGACAGCAAATGCATTCATGTCTTCCTCAGATTCTTGCACACCTCCTTCATCCTCAGAGTTGGAAGCTGAATATTCACTATCACTGTCAGAATGAGACCTGGGAACTGTGGGGGAAGCAATTAGGGACATTTGACAATGTGACAAGCCTCACTGTGGGGTAATAAAAGGAGTGTGGGCTTGGAAGTAACACTTCAGATTCTGGTTTGTCAGGACTTGCTCATGATTTCACCAGAGCCAGTTACATAAATTCTCTGAGTACCAGTTTCCTCATTTAGCAAATGAGGCAGATAGTACAATTTAACAAACCCTTGTGAAGATGACACTTAATGTATGGAAGACAACTAATAATGCCTGGAATAATGGGACTGTAGGAGAAACTGTCAAATATACCCATACCTCTCCCTCTCTCCTCACTGACAGAAATCGTTTTTCTGTCAAGTGGCAGTATGCCCACTCTGTGGATGAATCAGGATAACCAAGCCCCTCCAGATCCTTGCTTTCCCTTGCAACAGGGGCTGACCACATAAGCTGCTAACCGAGACCCAAGGGAAATGCTGGGAAAGATTTTCCTCAACGATGGAAGGGAGGCACCAGTTTGCACCCAGAAACTACTGTCTAGAATAAAGCACTCACTAAAGATGAAAACTGCTGGTGGCAGAGCAGAGACAAGAACCTGGGCTGGTAGTTGGACTTGAGTTTCCATACCAGCCATAGACCCTGGACCTCAAGATATAGCCTTGAGGGTCCTTACACACTACTATACATGTTCCTGCCGCTGCTGCTGCAGAAACCACCACCCTGGCACAGCGCTTGGTACACGACAGCTTCTGTCATGTACTCCCAATACATACACCACTCCACCCCTCATCTAAATAAGAATTGTATTTTTTTTTTTAAGAATCATATTCAAAAAAACCCAGCAGCCCCAGAATAAAGCTAGTTTAATCCTCATAAATAAGGAAGAAACAGGCTGGGGAGATGGCTCAGTAGAATAAGTGCTTCCCTGGCAAGTGCAGGGGCCTGAGTTCAATCCTTAGTTCCACCAAAAAAAAAAAAAAAAAAAATAAGGAAAAAACTAGTTTCATACTCAACAAGTACAGAGCTTTTTTTTTTTTTTTTTTTTGTCTTTTTGAGACAGGGTCTCACTATGCAGTTCAGGCTGGCCTTAAGCTCACTTGGTAGGTCAGGCTGGTCTCGAACTCACAATAATCCTCCTGCCTCAGCCTCCCGAGTGCTGGGATTACAGGTCTGCGCCACCATGCCTGGCCTTAGCTTTTCTTGTTATTTGTATTTTGGTTTTTGAGACAGGGTCTCTTTGTGGATCTAATGCTGACCCTCATACCTCGGCCTCCCGAGTGCTGGGATCAAAGGTGTGTATCACGATGCCCAAGCAGAGCTACCCATGAAAGATAAATCCCAAAGTATTAGTGAAGTAGTTCTGGCCACGTCACTACCTACTCTGAGGGGACATGGGGTTTTATCCCAGGTCAGCATATACGCACTGCGGAGTCCTCTGAGATGCAGCCTGGCCCTGATGCTGCTAGTACGTGCAAGCGGTAGCAGAGACAGGACAGTACTGCCTCACTTACCCCAGCATAACTCATGGTGGTGAACGAGAAGGGCTTACCATCTCTGTAAGAATGATTCTTCTCTGTGAAGAAAGCAATAGGCCAACGGGCTGAGCAGATGGCTCAGTGGAATAAGCACTTCCCTGGCAAGCGTAAGGGCATAAGTTCAATCCCTGGTTCCGCCAAAAAAAAAAAAAGAAAGAAAGCATGGGCCAGGTGTGGTGGCACACACTTGTGACCCTAGCTTTTGGGAGGCTGAGGCAGGAGGTTCACTTTGAGTTTGAGGCCAGCCTGGACTGCATAAGTGAGTTCAAGGCCAGCCTGATCTATAGTAAGACCCTACGTCAAAAAAAAAAAAGACAAAACATGGGACATGTCATGTGTCGTGACAAGAAACACTCACTTATACTCAAAGATGTTGCCCTTCACTACTCCAGAGAGCTTTCATACAGCAACACCCTTGTCCTGAAGGCCACACCTTGGAGAGCAAGGGTGGCAGCCTGCGCCCAACTCTCTGACTGGATTTAACAACAGCAGCCAATGTTACTACCAGGTCAGTACAAGAAGGGTATGGCTTCTTCTTGAGACACAAAGGCCACAGGTCATTTGCCCAAAGTTAATGCCAAATACAGAAAGCCACTTTTAACTTCCCAGGGTGCAGGACCCATGCTTGCTTATTTGGCTTTCAATAGCCAAATTCAGTACACCTATGAATTTTAATATTTAACAAATATACTCACTTCCAGAATACCTCAAAACGTGCTAAAAAGCATGTTATTTTGTTGGAAAGAAAGATATTTTAACTGAATTAAATATCTATTGAGGGCTGGGGAGATGGCTCAGTAGAATAAGCGCTTCCCTGGCAATCACAAGAGCCTGAGCTCAATCCCCAGTTCCGCCAAAAAAAAAAAAAAAAAAATCTATTGATTAAGGGCCAGTCAAATAGCTCAGCAGATTAGAGCGCAGTGGCTGGGGTTCAACCCCTGGGGTACAGTACTGCCCCTACCCCCAGGGCATGCTAAAACAGCTATTGAGACTGGGCGTGGTGGCACACACCTGTAATCCCAGCACTAGGGAGGCTAAAAACAGGAGAATTACTATGAGACTGATCTACTAGTGAGACCCTGTACTGAAAAAAAAATCCATTGATTATAATGTGAAAGATATAGTATATACTGAGTTTTGGAATAAAGAAAACTAAATAACATCTTGTCCTTAAGAAAAGTAGTGTTGAAAATATAAAAGTATCTTCTTGTGAAAAGATAGTAAACAGTAGTTATTTTTCTATTTTAAAAATAATTTTAAGGTTTTATCAGTCCATGTTCGTTTGCAGTGCACAACGACATTCATCATGGGGAGCTGGTGCATTAATCCTTTTTTTTTTGTCTTTTTGAGACAGGGTCTCACTATGCAACTCAGGCTGGCCTTAAGCTCACTTTGTAGCTCAGGCTGGTCTCGAACTCACAACAATCCTCCTGCCTCAGCCTCCTGAGTGCTGGGATTACAGGCATGCACCACCACGCCCAGCAGCATTAATCCTTTTACTTCCTCTCCCTTCCTGTGTCAGTGTTCATAATAAATGAGCTTGCACTAAGGCCATATACTTCTGAACATACCTGATGTTCTTGGTTTCAGGTAATCCTCAAAACAATTCTAGGACAGTGCCATTATTATATCTACTTTACCACTGTGAGCCAAGATAAACCTCCTTTCTAAAAAGAAAAAAACTGAAGCACAGAGAGGTAGTGGCAGGCTAAAGACTAAAAACCAAACAATCAAGACTAGGATTTGTATACAGCCATTCCCTGCCTTTCTCTAAATGTTGTTTTGCATAAAAAGAAGTACATACCTATTAATCTTTTTCTTAGAGTACGAGGTGATGTAGACTGCAATTCATTTTTGTTGTTCTGTTTAAAAATAAAAAGCATGATAAACAGTTAAATAACATTGTGGAAGTTAATGACAGATCTGAAAGAAGGGATAGAAAAGAAAAATATTTCCTTTCAACAGATTACTACAGCTAGGCAACAGAACTAGATAAATGTAGTCCTATGGCTAATCTGCATTTCTTTTTGAGTTTTTTTTTTTTTTTTGGTGGAACTGGGGATTGAACTCAGGCCCTTGCACTTGCCGGGAAGAGCTTTTTCCACTGAGCCATCTCCCTGGCCCCAGTCCTATGACTAAAAGATTATAAAATGAATCTGCTGAAATAAAAAATTAGAGCATAACAATTAACACAAGACAGTTCCAAAGGACTATTAGTGTTTCTTAACACAAAACTCCAGACAGTTAAAATGTATATACTATTAGTGTGTAAAGAAAAAAACAGACCCACAACTGAACCCGCAAATGGGCATTCTTGTTTTTAAGACAGGGTCTTGCTATGTAGTTCAGGCTGGCCTTGAACTTGATTATGTAGATCAAACTGGCCTTGAATTCACAATCCTCCTGCTTCAGCTTCCTTAGTGCTGGGATTACAGGTGTGTACCACCATGCCTGGCTAGGTAGAGTATTGTTAAGAAGGTGATCCTGTGACCAACCTCAAAAGCGAGAGGAAATGTACTCCTACATACATGGCACCTAGCACTTGGTGTGCTGGAAGCTTACTGATTTCATAGCACTGCATTCTGTGAGCAGAGAAACAGACATTTATGTTACATTATGTTTTGTTTTGTTGAGACAGGGTCTTGCTGCATAGTTCAGGCTGGTCTTGAACTCACTATGTTGTCCATAGTAGCCTCCAACTTGCAGGGATCCTTCTGCCTCAGTGTACCCAGTACTAGGATTACAGGTGTGCACCACCATGCCCAGTGGACTCTCCTTTCTGAGACAGCACTGAGACTGTCCTGGTGATGTTATCTCTCATTGTAATAAGTATCCTTATCAATGGGTTTTCTGATGATCTTTGGGGAACTTGACAAAGATCTACCTGTAGAGGACCACCTTGAGAGAAGAGGGACTGTCTCCATTTTGACTGAGCCTGACCCTGTTTCCTCATATCGATATGTAGAGAGCTGGCTAGGACTTCTGTTTATCCATCAATTGGCCTTAAGCAATGTGTATTAGTCTAGCTGAGGTGCTAGCTAGTGATAGTCTTTGAAGGTGGCATGCGTGTTTCCCTAATAAACCTGCTGCTCTTTAATGTGAGCCAGGTTGAGACAGGACAGGAGAGCTAAAGCTCCATGCTGCCAGCTGGGATGGAGCCTTGAGATAGAGGTTATGACTTCCTGGGGCTTGAAAGACTACATCAAAGCTGAAGCACCAGACCCCTAAAAACATTAGATGCTATCTCTATGGCATAATATATAATACAGACTACTTTCTCTGGATATGGCAGAGGTAAATGTAGGCCACCCACCTAGTTCAGTTCACAATGGTCACCTATTTCCCACAATTCTCAGTCAATCCTCCTCAAGCCACTCCCCCACTGAATATAAACCGGGTGAAGCCTTGGGTCACTCTTTGTTCCGGGAAGCCATCTTTGTGGCTGAACTTAGAGCCCCTTGGCTCCCCAATGATTGAAAAAATAACTTAGTGTCTTTATTTTCACCGTGGGTTGCATTGAAAGTGGTAGATTGGAATCAACTTAATGGGATTCCAATAACGTAACTTTGGGATTACAAACATTGGCTTCGTGGACCAAGACAAGGACCTGGAAGTGACTCCTACATCTACCAATGGGCTGAGGCGTACAATGTGAAATAGAATGCTGTAGTACATCTCAATTCTTGCTAGATTAAGGCAGTAAGTTTCTTCTCTTGTACTGATGTAACATACAAGACATAGTAAAGAAAAAGTACCATTAGCAACAGCAGAGTCTCTGACATGTCTCCTGTACCTTGAGGGGCCTTAGTGGGGTACTCCTGAAAAGGCTGTCAGCCTTGTCTTGAATGTCTATATTGACTTTCTTTCTTTTTTAAACAGGGTCTTGCTATGTAGTTCAGGGTGGCCTCAAATTCAGAGTGATCCTCCTGCCTCAGCCTCCTAGTACTGAGATTACAGACATATGCACCATGGTTGGCCTTATACTCACTTCTTAGATAAAGGTCCCCTTGATTAAGCCTGAGCCCAACTCAGACTTATGTAGGTACACAGTTACCAAGGCCTGGACACATGGATCATCACACCCCGATACCTAGGCTCTCTGTGTGCAGCTAGGCTTGCCTAGGTTCAAGCAGAGTCACTCAGCAAAACACAGTAAAGAAACAATCCAGTAAAATGCAAGGGACACAAAAACTCTCAATTCTTTGCAACTAGCTTAAAATGATCCTATGTACACCATCTTACTCAGAAATATAAACCATAAACGAATATAAATCATAACACTAATTTTTTTTTTTTTTTTTCAGACTGGATCTTGTGTGCAGCTTAGGTTGGTCTTGAGCTCACCCTGTAGCCCAGGCTGGCCTCAAATTCATGGTGATCCTCCTGCCTCAGCCTCCTGAGTGCTGAGATTATAGGTGTGTGCCACTACCATCACAACACCTTGTTAACAATAAGATTTATGTTGCTTTTCATCTTCTGGTTCCAGGTGCTTGGCCATTGCAGTTTACATTAAGAAACCTCTGTCACAGAAATACGAATCTCTGAAGGGGGTAGATCCCAAGTTCCTTAGGAACATGCATTTTGCCAAGAAGCACAACAAGAAAGGCTTCAAGAAAATGCAAGCAAACAATGCCAAGGCCATGAGTGCATGTGCTGAGGCTATCAAGGCCCTTGTCAAGCCCACGGAGGTCAAGCCCAAGGAGGTCAAGCCCAAGGTCATTCCAAAGGGAGTAAGCCACAGGCTCACTCGACTAGCCTATACTGCCCACCTCAAGCTTGGGAGGCATATCCATGCCCGCATTGCCAAGGGTTGTAGGGTAGGGCTTGCTGACCAAAGGCCCAGGCTCCAGCCAAGGCCGAGGCTCCAGCTTCTGCTCCAACCAAGGCCCCCAAAGGTACCCAGGCCCCCTAGAAGGCTCCACAGTAAAAGCCTCCTATCTGCTGAAGGACTGGTGTGACCCCTGAGATGCCATCTGTGGGGAACTGGTGTCCTCCTGTGCTTTTTGTACAAATAAACCTGAGGCAGGAAAAAAACAAAACAAAGAAAAAATACAAGATTTATGCTTTTGTAGTCAACTGCTTACCTTTGGCTGTACTTTGTCTGAAGCAGGAGGCCCTAAGTGAAACAAAAAGCCATAAGTACTTCTCCCTGCATCATCCAGTTTTGTTAAAAACACCATTGTTTTTACACAGAAGCATCACACTAATATTGAACCCTAAACTGCATCTCCCCAAGAGGATAAATGACCACTGTTAATTTCACAACTAATCTCAGAGTGTCAGCTACTTCTTCCATTGCATTCTAACAAGAAAAAAATAGAGCTTTTGTAATTTCCAACTATTAAAAAGCACACTGTTTATCTAGGTTGGAATGGTTTATTCCAAAAAGTCTGTTCCTAAATTTTCCACAAACATCCAGACCCAAGGCTACACCAAATCTCCTATGCACAACTGGGTAACTCTAGCAGACGACAACAGGACTTGTATGTTGGTCCTGTCAACACATGCAACTTCAGCCAGCACAAAATTTTCCCCTACATTAACTGATAAATATGGGTATATTGCAGCAGAAAGAATGGAGTATGGACTGCATTTTGTTGAATTTTGATAATAGAAAAGAAAAAAAATATGTGTTTTACTCAGATAGGAAAAAAGGGGCTGGGGAGATAGCTTAGTAGAATAAGTGCCTGCTTGGCAAGCACAAGGTCCTGAGATCAATCCCCAGTACTACAAAAAAAAAAGTAACGTACTCTGATTTGAAACTACATGGAAATGCTTTGCAAAGAGAAAGACTTACCTTTGCTACTCTGAGAAATGCTTATAATTTCAGGATCATTTTTCAAACTGAATGAGACACTTTTTCTTGGTGTTTTTGCTAGTTCAGAAGCTATAATAATAATAATAAAAAAAACTATTAATGAACATCAGCGAAGAGAAATAGCTTTTCTATAGGTTCTTTCTTCATTTCTTTGCTGTGTAGAAACCTTTAGTCCGATATGATCCCATTTGTTGACTTTCAGTACTGTTTCTTGTGCCACTTGCCATTGAGGCTGTTAAGAAAGTCTGGCCTATGCCTATGCCTTCAGATTTTACATATTCATCTTGCAGTAGATTGTTTCTATTTGTTTGTTTATTTTTTTCTCTCTGTGGTACCGGGGATTGAATTCAGGACCTTGTGCTTGTCAGGCAAGAGCTTATTCTACTGAGCTGTCTCCCTGGCCCCTGATTATTTCTATTTTAACATTTAGATATTTGATCTGTATTGATTTTAATTTAGTACATTGTGAGCGATATTGCTCTAGATTCAATCTGTCAGTAGATATCCCATTTTCTCAGCACATTTAGTATAAAGGATACCTTTTCTTCAATATATGTTCTTGTCCCCTTTGTAAAAGATTAACTATTCGAATGTGCCTTGGGGGCCAGCCAAGTAGCTCAGTGCATTAAAACTCCAGCAAGCAGGCACAGGGACCAGGGGTTCAATCACTACGAGTCTGATCTAGTAGTGAGACCCTGATTACCCTGTAGACCTTTCCCTAAAATAAAAAAAAGAATGCATCTTGGATTGTATCTGCATCTTCTACTCTGTTACATTGATCCAGAGGTCTGTTTTTATGCCTGTTATTGTGCAGTTTTTAATCACTGTAGCATTATAATATCATTTCAAATCCTGCTTTGCTCTTGTGCAATATTGCTTGGTTATTCTAGGATTCTTGGTTCCATATGAAGTTTAGAATTATTTTCTCGAGTCATATGATAAATGTTAGTATGTGGATTGGGATTACACTCAATCCATGAACCAGTTTAAGAAATGTGGCCATTCTGATGTTAGTGGTTCTGCTTCTCTACAGCAGGGGGCATCCTTCCATTTTCTGATGTCTTCCTCTATCATATAAGCTCATTCTTTCTTATTTTCTTTTTTAAAATTTGAGACAGGTCTCACTTTTTAGGCTGGCCTTGAGTTCTCTTTGTGGTCCAGGCTGGTCTGGAACTCACAACAATCCTCCTGCCTCAGCCTCCCAAGTGCTGAGACCACAGGTGTTCACTAGCATGCCAAGCACACATACAAATTCTTAAAAAACAAAAGCAAACCCTTTCTTTTATTTTTATTACGAAGATAAACTTATCCTTATTTTTATTCCTTTTTTTTTTTTTTGGCAGAACCAGGGATTGAACTCAGGCCCTTGCGCTTGCCAGAGAAGCGCTTATTCCACTGAGCCATCTCCCCAGCCCAGCTTCATTGCTTTTGTAATGATCACTTTTCTCCCCACCAACACTTTACATTCCTTCCATTTCTTAGCGTGGGTGCCAAGCTCATCCTCACTAGGGGGCAAGGGTCAGAAGGCAGGCTCCAAAGCTAAATACGCACATGTTATGTGTGTTGGTGTCTTAATCACTGGTAAGCATGGTGTCCTGTATTTTGTGTCTAACACTCTACAATAGTATGACTAATGCCTGAACCATACTGCAGCTGACTCTCCACTAAACAGCAGATGAACGCTGCCTTCTGTGAGGTGGAGCCCACAAGACAGCCCAGCTTCCTCACCATGGTTACTCCTCGCCTTGCCCCACGCAGCACTCACACAGTGAGCATGGGCTCCAACACGCCTGACCATGGTGCAGCTTTTCTTACCACCACCTGTGACTTCTACCTACCCAAGCTGAAGCTTTGTGCACTATTTTTCGACACACAGATCTTTCTGCTCTAGCCGCAAAACTCCACCTGTCCTGGAGCCCACTGCAACTTGTGCTCCAACTACATTTCAGGACATTGAAGATGCCTACAAGGGTCACACTCGCCTCTGAATATTCCTTCTTCCTGTCTTCCTAGCAAATCCTTATCTATCTTTCTAGCCCAGAATTACAGAATTCCTTCATTTTCTCCCAAAGACAGCTACTCTAGTTCCTACATAGCTCTGTGAAGCCTTGGCAGTAACAGTGAAGGGTATAGGCTCTGAGGTTAGGTGGGCATGAAATCTATTCCTGGCTCTGCCATCTGTGATTTTTATGTAAATTTTTAGAGTGCCACCCAGATAGCTCAGTAGACTAAAGCGCCTGCTTAGGCAGGTACAAGGACTGGGGTTCAATCCCCAGTGTGCTGTGCTGACCCGTCCCCAGGGCATACTGAGACTGTAAATGAGACTGGGCATGGTGCGGCAAGCCTGTAATCCTAGCACTTGGGAGGCTGAAAACGGGAGGATCACCATGAGTCTGATCTGTGTAGTGAGACCCTGTACTAAAATACAAAATAAAATAAATAGAAATAAACAAATTTTACGCTTCTCTAGGTAGACACAGAGAGATATCAATATGCTAAGATCTGTGCTCAGTGCTTATACAGACACAAATATGTCAGATAGATATGTGTAAGATACAGACAGATTCCCCCTGTCTCTCTCCTCCACTGCATGGGGCAGGGTCTAACCCGCAGTAGCTGCTTAAGAGTGACTGTAATCACTACAGAATCACAAAATAATCTGGTGTCGCTCTTTTTTTTCTACCCATAGGGACACTCTTCACCAGCCTGTGTCTTAATCACTCTGATGTCATTTTGCTACAGCAGGCCAACAATTGATTGATAAATCACCCTTAAATAGCAAGAGTGATTTATGTCACTCTTAAGACATTACATGTCTTCATCATGTAGACCTTGCAATACTACTGTTTAATAGCTTAAAACAGAATTACTTTTTCAGTATCTGTAGAAACACAGATGCTTACCAACCCTTCCCTATGAACATCTCTCCTTCCCGTTTCTTTCTGGCTAAGAGGCATCTGTCTGGTCGGAGCTGCTCACCTGCTAAGCTTGTTTCACTGTCTGCCTCTGCTGTCTCTTTACCCTCCCACACTCACAACAAACCCACCCAACTTTTTCAGTGGACTCTGGTTTCTCAACATAAGGTTCCAACAGCACAGCCTGCAGAGAACCAGAAAATGTGAGCCCTCACCGCTGAGTCCCTTGCAGACGACAGCCATGGGGCAAGTTCGTTGTGCCTAGCCTCACCATCATCACGACCAGCTTCCCAGCACAACATCTGCCATGAGTTTGCCTCCTGTTCCACTTCTCCATACCTGCTGCAACATGCAGTTACTTTGACCTTTTATCTCTGTGTTTCCTATAACTGTTATTTCAATGTCTTTCACAAAATCATACTCTTCATTACACTGCTTTGGTGAAGGGCCAAAACGAAATAATGCCATTAAGTAATCCTGCCCTATCTTTCTCATTCCAAGCTATGGGCTCATCAGCACTGAAGTACATGGATCACAAGCTACTGCCAAGCACAGATACTGTTTCTGGTTCATAGCTACAGAAAATAAGAATGCTTAAAGCTCTTCTACAGTTCTTACTGGATGCTGCCAGGTGGTATTGGCTTATGAACACCACAGGAACTGGTGTGAGTGCTGACAAGCACATGCGTGCAGAGCCCCATACCCTTCAACGTGCCTCAAGGTTAATTCATCAGCCTCATCCCAAACACATATCAACCTATAATCAATTTGTTGGGCTGCAGAAATAGCTCAGCAGTCTCAGCACTGGCTTGGCAAGCCCAAGGACTGGGTTTGATTTCAGGTACTGCATACTGTGCTGGCTCTGCCTCCGAGCTGCAGTGAGACCCTGTACCAAATATAATCAATTTGTTCACTGAGAGTTTCGCTTTAAGCACAAGCTACGAGGTTACATTGTTGGGATTAGTTTCTCTGGTGGAGGAGTAAAGATAACATTTTAAAAATATACTGGGTAGCTTTTTTGTTTTTGTTTTTTTGGTGGAACCAGGGATTGAACTCAGGCCGTTGAGCTTGCCAGGGAAGCACTTACTCCACTGAGCCATCTCCCCGGTCCCCTACTGGGTAATTTTGAATTAGAATTACAAATAAATACTGCAGCTGGTGCAGTGGCATACACCTGTTACCCCAGCACTCTGGGCAGCTACTAGGTTTTGAGCCCTGCCTGTCCCAAAACAGAAAATAAAAGTAGGAGCTGGGAATGTTGTTTGGTGTAAAGGTCCTGGGTTCGACCCCCCAGTACCACAGAACAAAATAAACCTCCAAACCAAAAAACCTAAGTCTAATGCCATTTCTTAGCAATCCTGTCAGTTTACCTCTTTGAGACATTTTTCTTCGAGTATTAATAAAGTTTGTCGATACATTATCTAAACAATAAAAAAAAAAGCTTATTTGTCAAATCTTTTTTCTCTTTAGGTTTTTTTTTTTTTTGTGCAGGGTCTCACTACACAGCCCAGACTCAGCCCAGACTCTTAGTGATCTTGATTTCTGCCTCCCTAGTGCTGGGATTACAGGAACGTGCCCAGACTCCATTGCTGGCTCAGTGCACCCAAAGGTGGAGCTGGTGCAGCACTTGGTCTGCTGAGCTATACCACCAGCCCTCCTCTTTTTTTTTTTTGTGGTACTGGGGATTGAACTCAGCCCCATTGTGCTTGCTGGGGAAGTGTTTATTCCACTGAGCCATCTCCCCAGCTGTTGATATCTATTTTTTACCATGTATACATTCTCTATGCTTTACTAAGCCTTTCAATGAAATTCAATCCATTAGCCCTATATCACTGTCAGCCCAATTGCATAAAATTGTCATTAAATGACTTCCCAGGGGCTGGGGAGATGGCTCAGTAGAATAAGCACTTTCCTGGCAAGTACAAGGGCCTGAGTTCAATCCCCAGTTCCACCAAAAAACAAACAAACAAACAAAAATTTCTTTGGGGCTGGGGAGATGGTTCAATGGAATAAACGCTTCCCTGGCAAGGGCCTGAGTTCAATTCCCGGTTCCACCAAAAGAAAAAAAAAAAACTTCCTGACTTTGTCATTGTATAACTTGCTAAAGACATTTTATTTTGTTTATGTATTTAGATATGCAACAATACTTAATGAATCAAAGGAACTCTGTAAAGACTAAATATTCAAAAATTTTCTCTTTATGCCTCTAAAGTATATTTCTTTCAGATGTGATATTAGAAAGGTATATACAGATAACAGTCCAGGTTTTTGCATTGTTCACAGACAGTGATCTAAGTTAATGCATTTTGATAATCCATATGGAAAAGTGCTAATTTGCTTATTGTTGTGAGACCCATTTTTCTTTTACCTGATAGCTCTTCTCCAGTATTCTCCATCCTGCTCTAGTCTAAGGTTTCATTTTGTTCCTGGTGCCTAGTTGATCTTTTCTCTCATTATTACATGAGCATGCCTTCTCTAGTTTCTCCGAGCTTCTACATATGTTCAATAATTTCAGTAGATCTAAAAACTTTTATTTCTCAGTGGACTAAAGCACATGCTTAGGCAGAGCACAGCAGCCAGGGTTCAATCCACAGCATGCCATGCCAGCCCTGCCCCCAAAGTGCGATGAGACAGTAATTGAGATGAGTGTGGTGGTGTACACCTATAACCCCAGCACTTGGGAGGCTGAAAACAGGAGGATCACTACGAGTCGGATCGTAGTGAGACCCTGTACTAAATATATATATATACCTTTTCATTCATATCTTTTTTTTTTTTTTTGGCGGAACCAGGGATTGAACTCAGGCCCTTGTGCTTGCCTGGCAAGTGCTTATTCTACTGAGCCATCTTCCTGGAACCTCATTTCTTGATATACATAATAAATACTAAAAAGCCCATCAGGCCGGGCGTGGTGACGCATGCCTGTAATCCCAGCACTTGGGAGGCTGAGGCAGGAGGATTGTTGTGAGTTCGAGACCAGCCTGAGCTACAAAGTGAGCTCAAGGCCAGCCTGAACTGCATAGGAAGACCCTGTCTCAAAAAGACAAAAAAAAAAAAAAAAAAAAAAAAAAAAAAGCCCATCAGTTAAGGTAAGTTATTTTACTTTCCACATTATATTCAAAATTAGTGATTCATTTAATATTTTTCAGAAAAACTAAACGGAATTTGTCAAATGATTATATTCCTAAATTTTATGATTTCCTCATCCATATCAACATTTATCAAGTATGCTTTTCACTCATCTAGACTGTTCCATGGGCCAATGATTAAAATGTCGTCAGGCAGCCAGGCGTGGTGGCACATGCCTGTAATCCCAGCACTTGGAAGGCTAAGGCAGGAGGATTGTTGTGAGTTCGAGACCAGCCTGAGCTACAAAGTGAGCTTAAGGCCAGCCTGAACTGCATAGTGAGACCCTGTCTCAAAAAGACAAAAAAAAAGTAAAAAATAAAACGACATCAGGAAATATGTGTGTTGTAATTATAGATTATTACCTCTCCTACAGGACTTCCACATTTCACCAGGTGGGCTAGAGATTTTGGTATCTCTGATTCTTTATTTACTCATTTATCTTCTTAATTTTATGTATTATTTCTTTTCCTTAAAAGCTTTCAAGGGCCGGGGAGATGGCTCAGTGGAATAAGCGCTTCCCTGGCAATTGCAAGGGCCTGAGTTCAATCTCCGGTGCCGCAACAAAAAAAAAAGCTTTCAAAAATGATAACCTCTCATGTCACAAGACCCAAATATGGTGCCATCCAAGTTTTTTTTAAAGATTAAATGTTGAATTTTAGTGTTATTCACAATTTGTTATAGTCTAATCCTCTGAAAATTGGCAATAAAGTTTAATTAATTAATAAAAGTGGTAATTCAGGTTAAGAAAAGTGCTGAGAGAGACCACTCTTAACAATTTTTTTGAGAAGTTGTTTTTGGCTGGCTCAGCTTGCCTTAAGGGCGGGCCTGGTAAGGCAGGTGGGGTTCAAACCACGGTATCCTGCACCTAATTGCATTTGCATGAGCAGGTGCTTACACAACTGAGTTAACCAGTAGGCCCCCCGCCCAATTTTTTTCTTAACAATCTTATGTAAATTTTTTTTGTTTTTCCTAACTTATATATAACATTATTCCATACATAGTATAAGACTCTTTTTTTTTTTTTTTTCCGGCTCAACCCAGGGCTGGTGCGGCATGTGGTGCCAGGGATTGAACAGCGGTCCCCTGCACCTGCCTAAGCAGGTACTTTAGATCTCTGAGTTATCTTGCTGGCCCCTAAAACTCTTATTTTACTTTTCTTGTGGAACCAGGGATTAAACTCAGGCCTTTACTGAGCTACCTCCATGGCCCCTCTTATTTTATTTTTTTTTATTTTTTTATTTTTTTTTATTTTTTTTTATTTTTGTCTTTTTGAGACAGGGTCTCGCTATGCAGTTCAGGCTGGCTTTAAGCTTACTTTGTAGCTCAGGCTGGTCTCGAACTCACAACAATCCTCCTGCCTCAGCTACCCCTCTTATTTTAAAGAACTCAAAACATCTGTGTGTGACCTCAAGTCACTCATTTCATAAAATATATTAAGAACCGAGATTGTTGGCTGTGTGGATGGGAGAGAGAACAGGACTGCTTTCCTACCAAGGAAGCATGTGCTCTGCTTCTGGACAGAGGACATTGGAACACGCAACTAGGCAGCTGAGGCCTACGAGTACCTTTCTGCTGCTTGCCACACATGTCCCACCCATGCTTCTGAGCTGCCCACAGGAGACATATGAGTCGTGGCACCACTGCGAGTCAGTACAATATAAAAGGGTGTCATTCTTCCATTCAGGACATGTGATGAGGCAACAGATTTAGGATATATCTTAGGGCAAATAATGAGTATAGAAATCAGAAGAGCAACATACCTAAGTTAGCCATCTTTTCAGGGTGCTTTCTATTCTGAAAAGAATAAACTTTATTCCCACCATCTGCAGTAGAGCCATTTTTCAAGGATTCTGAAAGATATAATATATAAAGAAAAGGGGCAAAGTAAACTAAGAAGAAAAACGAGTAATTTTTAAAGATTTAACAGTCATACTTCTTACCACAATGCATAAACATTCACCAAATCATACATTTTTTTTAAGAGGAAAAATAAATACAAAACAAGGTAACATCTTGGAAGGCTGAGGCAGGAGTATTGCTATAAGTCTGAGGCCAGCCTGGGCTACAAAGCTAGTTCAAGGCCAGCCTGAACTGCATAGTGAGACTCTGTCTCAAAAAGACAAAACAAAACCAACTAACCAACCAAACAAACAAAAAAAACCAAAATCCTTCCCTCTACCAAACCAAGATAACAGGAGGGTACATTGCATACTGTCATCTTTAAATTACTCAGAGTACAAATAATATTACACAATATTAATGTTACACAGTATTAGCACAAATCTATCTTTTCAATTACCTGAAATTAGTAGTATAATTGTCTTAACTATCTTATGTGTGAAGGTATATACTACTTTTTGCTTCTTGCACCTTTTTCTCCATTCCCCATGAGAGCTTCTCTTCCTTTTGAAATTTCTCCCTACTTTATAGTATCTATTGTACATTTAGACCTTATTTACTGTTTCAGCTTCTCACATTAGGGAAACAATACAATGCTTACATATTTGTGTCTGGCTTTTCACTTATAAATAGGGTCTTGAGATGCATCTATTTACCTATAAAAGTCAACAGTTTATCATTTACAATTGAGTATTACTCAAATGTACAGACTTTTTATCCATTCATCAGTTGATGGGTATTTCAGTTGTCTCCAAAATCTAGCTATTATAAATTATAATGCTATAAAAGTGCTTTTCCTACTTAGCCTTGCCAGTATGCTATTAATTTTTATACCAGGAATCAAACTCAGGACCTTGTACTTGTTACAGGTGCTGTGCCACTAAGCTATATCTCCAATGCATGGTTGATTTCTTAATAGCCATTTTTTCCAGGGTAAGACATAATCTCTATGTTGCTTTAATTTTCATCTCTTAAATGACCAGTGATGTTGAACATTTTTTTACAATTCTGTTTGCATTTCTTCTTCTGAAGAGTATATATTCATTTTTGGATTGGGTCTTTAAATTTGTGAGGTGTGTTTTTTTTTTTTTTTAGTTCTTGTATGTTGCTATAGTAATTCTTTGAGGAACAGCTGGGAAACATTTTTCCCACATTGTGACTTGTTTCTTCACTAATGGTGGTTTCTCTTGCTGTGCAACTTTTGTTTTGCAACTTTTTAATAAGATGAAATCCCAGTTGTTGATTCTTTGTGTTCCTGTATGATTAGGGTTTTATTCATAAAATCTCTGCCTATACTAATGTACTGTATCTTCCAGAAGACTAAATGTTTTAATATTTAGACCTTTGATCCATTTGAAATTTAATTTAGTACATGGTGAAAAATATGGGTCCAATTTAAATCCGGTATATGCAAAGCCAGTTTTTCCAGCACCTTTTATTAAAAAGGCTTTCTTCCAGTGAATGTCTTTGATACCTTTGTCAAAGATCAGGTGGCTGAAATACCCAGTTTCTGGATCTTCTAATCTGTCCCATCGACCCTCAGGCCTGTTCTTTCCCAGTACTACACTGTTTTAAATCATAGATTTATAGTATATTTCAAGTCAGGGATTGTGATGCCCCCTTGCCTTTGTTGCCTTTGCTATTTTAGGTCTTCTGGTTCCAAATGAATTTTAGGCTTTTCTGATACGCTATTGCAACTTTGATCAGAATTACGATAACTTTGTGTAACAGTTTTGGAGGTATGGCCATTTTCACTGTATTAGTTCTACCAAAGAGCAATGAGTATCCTTCGGTTTTCTCGTATCTTCTTCAGTCTCCTTTTTCAGAGTACTACATATAGTTTCCAATAGAGGTCTTTTGCATTCTCCATTTGATTGATGCCTGGGTATTTTCTTTTTTTGTATGCAATCATAAAAAGTGTTGTTTCCCTAATTTCTCTGTGAATTTCTTCTTCATGTACAGGATGGCTATTGACTTTTTGTCCAGCTCAGCCTGCCCTGTGGGACTGGTGTGGCATGTGGTACCAGAGATTGAACCAGTCCCCTGCACCTGCCTAAGCAGGTGCTTTAGACTGTTGAGCTATCTCACTGGCCCTGGCTATTGATTTTTGAATGCTGACTTTGAATGCGACTATGCTACTGAATTTGCCTCTTAATTCTAACCATTTGTGTGTGTAGGTTTTGGGGTCTTCTATGTAGAGTATCATGTCATATACAAATAATAATTTAACTTCTTTCCTATAATTATTCCTTACATTTCTCGCTTGTCTAATTGCTTTGACTAAACTTTCCAGAACTATGTTGAATAACAGTGTAACAGTGACATCCTTGTCTTGTTACTGATTATAGAGTAAAAGCTTTCAGTTTTTGTCGATTTAGTATGATGTTAGTTGCTGGTTTATCATAGATGGCTTTTATCAGATTTAGAGAAAGACCATCTATTCCAATTTTCTGTAGGATTTCTATCATGAATGGGTACTGGACTGTCAAAAGCTTTTTTTTTTTTTTTTTTTTTTTGTCTTTTTGAGACAGGGTCTCACTGTGCAGTTCAGGCTGGCCTTAAGCTCACTTTGTAGCTCAGGCTGGTCTCGAACTCACAACAATCCTCCTGCCTCAGCCTCCCTAGTGCTGGGATTACAGGCATGCGCCACCACACCCGGCTTGTCAAAAGCTTTTCTGCATCTATTGAGATGGTCATATGGTTTTTGTCCTTTGCTGTTAGTACGGCATATACATTTATTGATTTGAATGTTGAACCATCCCTGCATTCCTGGGATGAATCTCCCTTGGCCATGGTGTATAATTTTTTTTTTTCCTGAACTGGGGATTGAACTCAGGCCCTTGTGCTTACCAGGGAAACACTTATTCTACTGAGCCATTTCCCCAGTCCCATAATATTCTTGATGATTTGCTGCATTCTGTTTGGTAATAAATTATTGAAGATTTTTGCATTTGTATTCATTAGGGAGACTGGCCTCAAATTTGCTTAATACCCAAGTCAGGAAAACAGCAAATGCAAATAACTTAATGGTGAACCTCAAGCTTCTAGACAGTATCTATGTAGAGTACCCCTGAAGTTAAATTACCATTTGCAGATGACACAATACTCTACAGACCCCAAAACCTGGTTCTGATATCAGGGCAATCCTTGTTTTCAGCAATGAATTTGGTAGTATTGCTTCCCTTTCAAATTCACGCAAGAGCCTGAGAAACAGTACTGTTAGATCTTCTCTACATTTCTTGTGGAAGTCAGAAGTGAATCCATCAGGGTCTGGGCTTCTCTGCTGGTAGGGTTTTAATTATATTTTTCATTTTACTGTTTGATAATGGCTTATGATCTTTATGCATTGATTCAGCTTTAGTAACTCATATGTATGTAGGAAGCTGTCCATCTCTTTTGCATTTTTCATCTTAGAAAGTAAGGGTATAGATCTGAATTTTGGCACGTTATGTTGTGATTTCACCCTTTTCATTCCTAACTACATCATTTTATTTATTTTTTACAAAAACACTGTTTATATTTATACAAGAGTCCTATCCTCGTGGGTGCAGGAGTGGAGAAGTTCTTCTAATCCAAGAGTCTTCATGATATTGATCTGTTAGCAAACACACAGGTAAGTGGCTTCATGGATTTGATAAACCAATGACAATGTTTAGTCTCTCTCTGCTAGAGCAACAAGGTGAGCATCAGTCTCTACTTCTGTAAGAATTCTGACAAGCCGGGCATGGTGGCACATGCCTGTAATCCCAGTACTCAGGCGGCTGAGGCAGGAGGACTGTTGTGAGTTCGAGACCAGCCTGGGCTACAAAGTGAGCTTAAGGCCAGCCTGAACTGCATAGTGAGACCCTGTTTCAAAAAGACAAAAAAAAAAAAAAAATCCTGAATTTAGGATTGTCAACTGAAACTACTCTTCTATTTCTGAAGGTTTGAAACCAATTGAAAGGACAGTAGACAGGCATGTAATTGCAGTTTCCATTGTCTGTTCAAATGTCCAATCAAATTTCTTCTTCACTTTTTTTTCAAGGAAGCTGGTTGGCTCAGTTTGTTTCATACTTGCTGCAGTGGCTTTAAACCCACAGTAGTAGCTTGCAGAGTCACAGCTGGGGGCCTTGCTCCTCGATGATACCAATTAAAATCATACAACAATCAAGTGGTCTCATTTCAGCATTCTGTGTAAACTTGAGAAATATGAGCAATTCTTTTACACAGCATACCCACAGGCATCTCATAGCTGCACTTGTATTTCCAATTAGCTGCCTCATTAGGTGTCCTCTGCACTTGAGATATGCTGTCAGCTAAACAGAAATCTAGTGGATTACCTGTCATTCTGGTCATCACACAATCAATGTTTTCAGTTATCTTGAATAAATGAGTCACTGTACTGGAATCCAATCATTTATCAGGTACTTTCTTCTGTGTGACAGTAACTGCTCAGTCTTTTCCTCTGATAGCTACCAATGTAAGGCCACCTGGTTAATAGCCTTAAAAGCATATTCTACATGGTAGAGCCAACCCTCAGGCGAAAAAATGGTAATGTGGCAGTCCAACCCAGTGCTGGACCCACGGGACATGTTGGTGCACCCACTACTCAAGCTTTCTTTGGGTCCCTAGACTCCCACAATAGGCTTACAAGCACCACCCAGAAGTTGAGGCCACTGCTTCCCGATTACATGATTTTAAAGCATTTGTTTCCTTTTATGAGAAGGTTGGATACTAGCTTGCCAATTCAATCTTTTAAAGAACCAACTTTTTGATTCATTGATTCTTTGTCTTTTTTATTAGCCTCCAATGCAATTAATTTCTCCTATAATTTTTTTTCTTTTTTTTTTCACAGTCATCAGATTTAATATGAGATATGAAATGGTTGTTCCACTTTTCCCCTGGAGCAGCTTTTCCTTCTTATCCCTACTAGTTTTGAAAACATAATACCAGAAAAGGAGGGGCCCAAGTCCACCCACAAGTCCCATCAGCGAGTTTTTGGGAGTGGGCCTGAAATTGGGATAGATGTTAGCTGATCTTGCGTAGGTCCAACGAATCAAAGCAGGATCTTCGATGAGCCCTCGGCGTTTGGGGTCGTTGTACTGAAGCAGATACTCTCGTTTGAGCCGGGCTCTTATGGCCAAGCGCTCAGCTTGCGCCCTCCAGGTTTCCAAAGATATGTCGTATTCGGCGGGGTTGAGGGTAGGGGGGAAGAGTTGCCAGGAGAGCCGGCTTATACTTAGGGAGCGCCATCTTTTTCCCCCAACTCACAACTGTGCGTGCGTAATTTATCCTATAATTTTAATAATTTAATTCCGCAATGAACTTTTGGCTCAGCCTGCTCTTCTTAGACCACTAAGCTATCTCGCCAGCCCTGGCTATTAATTTTTGAATGTTGATTTTTAATCCAACTATGCTACTGAATTTGTTCATTAATTCTAACCTTTTTCTTTTTGGTGAAGGTTTTGTGGTCTTCTATATAGAGTATCATGTCATCTACAAATTGTAATTTAACTTCAGGGATACTCTACATGGATACTCTCAAGAAGCGTGAGGTTCACCATTAAGTTATTTGCACTTGCTGTTTTCCTTATTTGGGTATTAACTGCTATAAATTTCCCTCCTAGGACAGTTTGTATTGTGTCCCATAAGTTACAGTATGTTGTACTGTCATTGTTATCATTTAATTGTAGAAACTGTCTAATTGCATTGATCCTTCAGTTGGATGCTATTTAATTTCCACATGTTTATTAAGTTGTCATTTCTTTTGCCACTGATTTTCAATTTCACTGCACTATGGTCTGCAGTATGCATGGGATTATTTCAATTCCTTTGCATCTACTTAAGCATGTTCTATAGGCTAGTATGTGGTCTATTTGGGAGAATGTTCCATTTGCAGCTGAGAATGTGTATTCTGATGCAATGGGTGCAACACTGCAGATATCCATCTTAGGTTCATTTATTCAAAAGTTTGGTTCAGTTCTAATATTTCACTGTTGATTTTGTCCAGTTGATTTGACTTTTTGTGACAGTAAAGTATTGAGATTCCCAAATATAATTGTATTAGTGCTTTATTGATTTTTTCCTATTAGTACTTGTTTTATATATTGGGTTGCATATGTATTCTTGATTGTTATCTCGTCCTCTTGGACTGTTCCCTTTATAAGGATATGACCCTCTTTATCTCTCTTAATCAGTCTTTTTTTAGGGTTTTAATTTTTTATTGTAGCTTTGCTTTTTTATTGTAAGTCAGTATCTGAATGAGTGGAAGCATCTCATAGAGAAGCTATCTTAAAATAGTGTTCAGTAATATAATTGCAGAAACAAATTCTAAGGTTTAGTAAAGCTGTCATGTTTGTAACAAGTTTTTTTTAACTTATAACGACACATATGTTACAAATTTTCAAAACACAGACAGCTAATTTTATATATGTATATATATATATTATATATATATACATACATATATAATTTTTTAAATAAAACAATCCAACACAGATCAATAGTCCACAATAGAAGCGAGTTATCCACAGTTGTCGACTTGAGCCATTTCCAGCTCATTATATTAATATGACTTTACTTTATATACCTCCATTTTTATACTTTTCTGTTGGATGGTTAAGACCAAGTTAAAGCAAGACCTATATAACAAAAAATGTAACTTTTGTAACAGATAAGGTCAGTCAGGTACCCTCAGCGTTTATCCTGTAACCCTGTACCACTCTTTGTAGATCCCTTGTCAGTGTCAGCCTTGTGGATGAGTCACAGACATTGCTTGACCAATTTGCTCTCTGTGGAAGCCTGAGAGAAAGTTTTCTCTCCATGTGACTCTCCTTAGGCACACTATACATCATCGATCACATTCCTCTGTGGCCCCATAATTTCCTTGATCAGAAAATTTGGGGCACAACTGAGATCCATGATGTTACAGTACAAATTCTCCTATGTCCTGAGTCTTCACTGACCTTGAAAGGCTAGGGCCAAAATGTTGCCTGACCTTGCAGTCTTTCTTTTTCTCCAATTTTTGATCTGCAAACTTAGGTTGTTAACCCTCCGGAAGAGAAGTTTATTATTACCCTGCAACATAGGCAGTTCAGTTTACCCACACTATTAGTTTATGTCAGACATCATAGGCATAACATGGAACATATATTTTCCATCAAGTATTGAGATACTAAACTCTAAGTCTGTACACAATATGAAGAAGAAAATAAAAATAAAAAAAAGCAATGAACACTTACATATATTTACATAGATATTTAGAAATCCATCCATATACAGCATAGTAGCACTGTGGCATGACTGTCCTGTGACTTGTTTTTGTCTTAGTATTCATTTACTACCCTTTAAAAAATGGCAGTATAGTAATAGCTGGTATGTCATGACAAGAAGTACATATTTAGAAAAACAGAATGGCAGGCATCTGGAGTATTCTTCAGTCTTGACTTGAAATTTGCTTTGCTTTAAAACAATAGCTAACCCTGTTTTTCTAGGTTCCTGCTACATGGAGTATTTTCTTCTATCTTTTTATTTTGTTTTTGTCTTTTTGAGACAGGGTCTCACTATGCAGTTCAGGCTGGCCTTAAGCTCACTTTGTAGCTCAGGCTGGTCTCAAACTCACAACAATCCTCCTGCCTCAGCCTCCCGAGTGCTGGGATTACAGGCATGCGCCACCATGCCCGGCTTATCTTTTTATTTTGAATCTATGAATTTCTTTTTAAATTAAATGTGTGGGCCGGGGAGATGGCTCAGTGGAATAAGCGCTTCCCTGGCAAACACAAGGGGTCTGAGTTCAATCCCTGGTTCTGCCGAAAAAATAAATAAATGTGTTCCTTATATATAGCATATTGGACCTTATTTATTTTTTTGTGGTACCAGGGATCAAACATGGGACCTTGCATTTGCCAGGCAAGCATTTATGTTGCTGAGTTATAGCCCCAGCCCCTGTGTCTTTTTTTTTTTTTTTTTGGTGGCTGGCTCAGCTTGCCCTGGGGGTGGGGCTGGCATGGCATGTGGTGCTGGGGACTAAACCATGGTCCCTATGCTTGCCTAAGCAGGTGCCTTAAACTGCTGTGCTATCTTGTTGGCCCCCAGATCTTACTTCTTGATCCATTTTGGCAGTGTGTCTTCTGACTGGTGCACTGAAACCACTAACATAGAAGGTTATAACTGACTAACTTATCCTTGTCATGTTATTTCCTCTTGTTGGATCCCTTTTTTATTCTCACTTTATTTGCTTGTATTTCCTAGTGGATTCTTTCTGTTGGGGTTCATGGAGTTGTAGTCCTTGTTATCTTTTTGTAGAATGACCTTTATAACATTTTGGAGTGGTAGTTTGGTGATTGTAAATTTCCTCAGATGTTGTCTCGGAAGTATCTTATTTCTCCATCAGGTTTGAAATACAGTTTTGTGGGGTACATCAGTCTGGTTTGGAGGTTGTTTTCCTTTGGAATTTGAAATACTTCACTTTAAGCTGTCCCTGACTTGAGGGTCTGTGCTAAGAAGTCAGCTGTGATTCTGATGGGCTTTCCTTTATAGGTGACCTTTTTGTTTTCCCTAACAACTTTTAAAATTCTATTCTTGTGTTGAATTCCTAGAATCATAAGTATGATATGCCTGGCTATAGATTTTTTTTTTTTTAAATCATGTCTAACTGGAGTTCTAATATGCTTCAGTTTTCTGTAGTCCAAATTCTTTATCTTTCTGCTATGACATTTGTGAATATATTTATGTACACACACATATATCCTAACCTAATCATTTAAAAATTTATCCTTCTCGTTTTTTTTTTTTTTTGTGTGTGTGTGTAGAATTGGGGATTGAACTCAGAACCTTGCGCTTCCCAGGGAAGTACTTATTCCACTGAGCCATCTCCTTGGCCCCTGTTCTTTGCTTTTTACAGTTCTGAGAATGGAACCCAGGCCTTATCCCTGCTAGATGACCATCATATCAAGAGCTTCATCCCAAACTGTTTTTACAAATATGTGGAGGTAAGTGCCAAGGAAGCTATCCTGGGATTGGACATTCTCACCCTCACCCTTATCCTCATCCTAGTTACCTCTGAAGAACAACTTCTACTGTGGGTCCAGCATACCACATACTACCTCTATAATCAGAAACCATTTTTTTGGTGCAATCAGGGATTGAACTCAGGCCCTTGTGCTTGCCGGGGAAGTGCTTATTCCACTGAGCTATCTCCCCAGCCCTCAGAAACCATTTTTAAGAAAACAAACAGCCAAGGATATAGCTTAATGTGAAAGTGTGTGCTTCACATGCACAAGGCCCTGGGCTTAAGTCTCCATGCTAAAAAACATAAAGGTTTCTCTTTTAGAATATTGTAATTGTTTGCTTATTTATTTATGATTTTTTTTTTTTTTTTTTAATTCTGGGGAGCAGGGTAAGGATAGGTTTTTGCTATGTAGCACATGTTGGCCTCAAATTCTCAGTAATCCTTCTGCCTCAGCAGAAGGCAGTAATCTTCCAATTACTGAGATTACAGGTATGTACTACCACTTCTGGCTTAGAATACTGTTCTTTAGATCTTTTGAGGGCTACTGTAACAAGCAACTAAGAACCCAAAGTTCTATTCAGAACATACTCTAAAATGTCAACTGGGTAGTTAGGGACACTGAGGAGACTCGACTACCTATTAGATACCTAACTAGGGGCTGTGGTTCAATGAGTTGAACTAAATCTTAATTCATTGTTGAGAACCTAGAATGGGGAAACTAAACCAGAAGTAGCATTATGATTTAAGAAACAAGGAAAGACAGTTGGATGTGGTGGTACACACCTATAATACCAGCACTTTGGAGGCTGAAGGAGGATTGCCCTGAATTCCAGGCTAGCCTGAGCTTCATAGTGAGACCTTGTTTCAAAGAATAACAATAGGGCCAGTAGATGGCTCAGCAGAATAAGCACTTTCCCTGGCAAGTGCAAGGGCCTGAGTTCAATCCCCAGTTCAGCAAAAAAATAAATAAATAAATAAAAATAAAATCAAAGAATAAAAAATAAAAAAAGAAGTAAGGTCAGGAGAAGTTGTGATTGTCATTTGCAAAGCAGGTATGACAGTCCAAACACATACAAGAGGGAGACAGGAGACATGGAAAGACCAGATACAAAGAAGACTCAGTGAGACGAATTCCATGGTAGCAAAGTACTGTTTTCAATATTGACCTTTCTGAATGTTCCTAGTGACCAACAATATTCATTTCTCTTGATTTTTCTTTTTTTAGATTTAAACGGGTCTGTATTCTTTATACCCAGAACCCTAACCAAAATATAATTTAAGCCTAAAATGTGTTTTAAGTATAATTAGGCAAGGACTGGCCAAATAGCTCAACAGATTAAAGCGCCTGCAAGCAGGTGCAGGGGCTGGGGGTTTGGCTCCTGGGGGTGCTGAGACAGCAATTGAGACTGGGCTTGGTGGTGTGCCTGTAATCCCAGCTCTTGGGAGGCTGTAAACAGGTGGATCACCACGAGTCTAATCTAGTAGTGAGACCCTGAACACCCTGTAGACCCTTCCCTAAAACACACACAAAAAAGTATAATTAGCCTGGGCTTTGTCTTAAGTGTAAAAAAAAAAAAAACCCGCATACTAAAAGCCAGGTGTTACAGCACACACTTGTAATCCCAGTATTTCAGAGGCTGACCTAGGAGCATTACTGCAAGTTCAAGACCAATGTGAGTTACAAAGTGAAAGTTTTCTACTATGTAGGAAAATCTTGTCTCAAAAAGACAAAAACAAAAAAACAAACCAAGCCAGACGTGGTGGCGCATGCATGTAATCCCAGCACTTGGGAGGCTGAGGCAGGAGGATTGTTGTGAGTTCGAGAGACCAGCCTGAACTATATAGTGAGACCCTGTCTCAAAAAGACAAAAAACAAACAAACAAACCCCCCAAAACCCTATACTACATGCATGCATAGGTTTTTAACATTACTTTCCTGAATGTTCCTTTTTTTTTTTTTTTTTTTTAAAATACATTCAGTACAGGGACTACAGAGTCTCACTACACAGAGCAGACTGTAGTAATCCTACTATTTTCAGCCTCCCAAGTGCTGGGATTACAGGCATGAGCTACCACACCCAGTCTCAATCGCCCTCTTAGTGAGCCCGTGGGGCGGGGCCAGCAGGGCACACCAGGAATCAACCCTGCACCTGCCTAAGCAGGCAGCTTTAGTCCACTGAGCTATCTGGTTGGCCCTTTCTGTTTCTACAAAGAAGAACAAGTTTACAATGAAGTAACTTGTTAGGTGAGATTATTTTTTAGCCATGGTGGCACAGGGCTATAACATAGCACTTGGGAAACTGAGGTAGGAGAATCTTAGCTATAAAATTACTTCAAAGCAACCTCACATCCACAGTGCAAATCTTGTCAGGAAAAGAAAAAAAAAGTTGGTTTTTGTTTTTTTTTTTTTGTGCTTTAATTTTTTCAATCATTTTTATTTATTTATTTGGTACAGAACCTCACTATGCAGCTCAGACCCCTGATGATCTTCCTGTGTCAGCCTCCCCAGTGCTGGGATTCAGGACAGCACCACCACACTCAATTTTGGTGGCCACTTCTGCGCAGGGCTGGCACAGCATGCGGTACTGGGGAGTCAAACCCAGATCTCTGCACTTGCCAGGCAGGCGCTTAGAGTGGTGAGCTGTCTGTCACCCCATCCCCAAGAAAATTTTCTTCACAAGCTCAAGAGCAGGGCTCTCCAGAGCCTGTAATAAATGTGAAACTTTGCCTCTATTTAAAAAATAATAACTATATTTCTTTGTTCATTTTTCGTAGTGGAGATTGAACCCAGGGTACAGTGCCTGCTACGCAAGCAGTCTACCACTGAGCTATCCCCAGCCCTCAAGAATTACTTGAGTGGCTGAGGAGATGGCTCAGTAGAATAAGCGCTTCCCTGGCAAGCACAAGGACCTCGGTTCAATCCCTGGTTCCACAAAAAAAAAAAAAAAAAAGAATTACTTGAGTAGTTCATTTGTAGATTCCTTCTTTATGAAAACAATCAAGGGCAAGACTGGCTATGTTAACAAAAAAGAACTGTGGAGAAAAAACTTCAAGGACATACTTTTCAGATGTTAAACAATGAAGGCATAGCACTATTTAATCTACCAGACTATTTCTTAAGTATCCTGCAAAGCAACTTCTGCTACTACAGAAATATTAATGTGCTCCACCCCCACCATCCAATACCTTGAACGTTTTGTCCCAAAACTTTTAGGTAGTTCTGATCCTGTAGCACTTCCTGGTCACTTTCCTCCACATCATATTCCTGCTTCTTTATTATTTTTTGTGGGTTGACCAAAAGCTGAGCTCGCTCCTTCTTTAATTTAGTGCCTAGAAAAACATCCAAGGAATTAGAACATAGAAAGTGTGCTTCTTTCCTAAGTGTTAAATTCAAGTAAGTAAACAAACTTATACAACTTATGGTCATTACATAGAAGGTGGGAAAAGTATTTTCTCTTTGATTAAGTCTTGACCTTCTGGTGTGGTGACACAACCCTAGAAATCCCAGCACCTGGGGCAGGTTGAGAAAAAAGGGTCAAGTTTGAGACCAGGGGCTGGGAGATGGCTCAGCAGAATAAGCGTTTCCCTAGCAAGTGTATTGGCCTAAGTTCAGCCAAAATAAAAAGTTTGAGACCAGCAGAGACCCAGTCTCAACAGAAGAGAAGTATTGACAATGAGTTTATATATACTTAATTGGATTTAAATAACTAAAACCTTGAAAATCTTTCTTTTTGAGGGTCAAAGTAACATTTTAAATTATGATATAGCTATTATTTACCAGAACAGAGAATTTTCCTTTAAATAAGGCTGTATTTTAAATTTTTTTGTTTTTTTTATTTTTAGGGAAAGGTTTACAGAATGTTCAGGGTCTCACTACTAGATCAGATTTGTAGTGATTCACCTGTTTTCTGCCTTCCAAGGGCTGGGATTAAAGTGTGTGCAACCACGCCCAGTCTCAAGTGCCTTCTCAGCACGCTCCAGGGCCAGTATGGCAGGCCAGAGGGATTGAAGCCCTGGCCCCTTCATCTACTTGCAGGCACTTTAATCTGCTGAGCTATTTGGCTGGCCCTGTATTATAAATTTCAATTAAAATTTTTTTTTGGTTTTTCTTTTCTTTTTCATACACAGGGTCTCACTATGCAGCCCACATTCATAGTGATCCTCCTGCTTTCTGCCTCCCTAGTGCTGGGATTACAGGAGCGCGCCACCACGCCCAGACTCCATCACCGGCCCAGCGCAGCCTGGAGGCGGTGCCGGCGCGGCAAGCGGAAGCAGGGATCGAACCCTGGCCGCTGCTCTTACCTAAGCAAGCACTTAGTCTGCTGAGCTATACTGCCGGCCCTTCAATTAAAATTTTTTAAAGAAGTCCACAATGGTGCATGCCTAAAACCCCAGCACCTTGAGAGGCTGAGACAGGAGGAGAAGAAATCCAAACCCAGCCTGTGCAACTTAGTGACTCAGGGAGACCCTGTTCCAAAAGTTGAAATAGTTAAAAAACAAAAAGGGATAGGAACTTGGGGTTAGTCCCCAGTCCAGCCCTACCAGAAAATAAATTTGTTTTGAAACAAGTAAATGAAAATCATTTTAAGTCTTAGTAGATGAAACACTTTCTACTGTATTTTCTAAAACTGAAATGACCCACAAGCATGTCCTTAATACAGTCACTCAGTACCTCCTTCTCGATCAAGAATATGGTTAAGAACATCATCGTCGCCCACGAACTGAACCTCCATCTTCCCGTCCTCCTTTAGTTCCAGTTTGCTCATCACGGCCAACCTAAACAAGAGCAATAAACCAACATGACAAAGAATCCATACTAACTGCCATATAAATTTAACACTCACAGGATGAATACATGCACTTGCTTAACATTTTAGTCTTTCAAAGTAGGGAGCAGGGTAAGGGGGCATGCGCCAGCAGTGGCAGCTACCTGGGAGGCTGAAATGCGAGGATCACTTGAGGCCAGCAGTTCAATGCCAGCCTGGGCAACATTGGGAGACCTCATCTCAAAAGAAAAAAAAAGTAGGAAAAACATATTATCATTACTGTATCATTATGGCTTTGTCAGTAGCTCAATAATTCATCTAAACAATAGGTTAAGAAGAGATGCCTATAATTGGCAGAGCTAAATGAATATATATCAGTTTATAACCTCAAGAAAACATTCAGTTTATAAGACAGCTCTAACCTAACAACAGCAACCTTAACAGAAACAGGTAGTGAAAACATCAGAGTTTAGGAAAAGGATGGTCAACTTAGAATTTAGTGGTTTATATATGTGTTCACCAGAAATACGCAGTTCTCAAGAGTCTGTGATTATAAAAAGTACCAAAAAAAAAAAAAGTCTGTGACTGCACTGGAGGCCAAGCTGGATCAATAGCCTTCAAGGACTACGCTTGCACTGGGATTCTAGCTCTAGCAAGACAACCTTTAACTTTTTCCTCTCCTTTCTTTTTAAGTTTGTGTGCGTGTGTGTGTGTGTGCACACTCATGAATGTGTGCACACACACACATGTGCTGGGGATTGAACCCAGGGCTTTGTGCATGCATGGATCTACCACTCAGCCCCATCCCCAAACCTACTCTCCACTCTCACAAATTGTGGTTTTGTCTTTTCTTTTGACAAAAGGAACTACTGACTATAACTCATGAATAATTATTTGTAAGCAGATAATTACATGTCACCAAGTCTTTCTGGCAAACAGAGATGACTTGGTTTCATTTACCTTTTAAGGTACTACACATTCTGCAGCTGGAAAATTTAGAGTTACCTGTAACTGGAAAAAGAACTCCGTCAGTGTTATATATAGCAAATGAAAGCAACAAGTCCTTGAGTGTTTAAAAAAAAAAACAAGATAAATGAAGTTGCTCTGATGGCAGATATAGGACAAAACTCTCTTTACTTTTTGGTCAGACAGCTTGCTGCCAGCATAAGGTATCTGGGTAGGGTAGGAAGGGAAAGTACACAACTAAAGCACTTCCTATTATTATAACAACATGAAAAGTACTATATTCTCATTTACTCCTCACACAACCCAATTAAAAAACATTTCATCCATAATTTATATAAACCCCATTGTACAATGTTGTCCCAGGGCCATTTTTCTAGTCATTACACTGCTTTCTGTTGGGGAAGCTAGGCATATCAGAAAAAATACTTAATGCATGTACATATTTGTTTCTTTTGTACCACAATTCGAGGCCTCACACTTGCCAGGCAGGCACTGCACTCTTTTTTTTTTTTTTTTGCCACATATTATATTATTTCATTTATACCATGTATCTGGATTAGGCAAATAGGTGCAGACAGAAACAGATGCATAGGTACTGGGCCTGCTGGGCTAGGGATGAGCAGGTTCACTGGTAGAATTTCCTGTTGGAGTGGTGAAAATATCCAAAAAGTAGACACTGTGATAACTGTAAAACCCTGTGCATACATTAAATGACCCTGAAGGCACTGCACTCCTGAGCTATATCCTCAGCCCCATATTTATATAAAATAAACGATTTCTTCATATTTTTATAAAATACATGTTTTGGGGTGGGGGAGATGGCTCAGTGGAATAAGTGCTTCCCTGGCAAGCGCAAGGGCCTGAGTTCAATCCCTGGTTCTGCCAAAAAAACATGTTTTATTTGTTGTTGTTGTTTTTAGGAGATGCACGTCACATACCATATTAGGCACTTTTATGTAAACTAGCTCATTAAACCCCTCAAGAGTCTATGAGTAAGGGCTTTGTGTATGTGTGTGCATTGTTTCTCCAATTTACAGATAAGTGAGGTTAAATACTAAATATTCATCCAAATTCACAAAATTATAAAGTGTGTTAAGGTTGAAACCTAACTAACTGATTCCTAAATTTCTGATCATTCTATCATACCACATACCTCTCCTGCCTCTGAACAAAAATTTGGTAATCCCAGCTGCTTGTTCTGACCTCTGGAAACTATTCACAGTATACATGCCTACACTATTTCAAGTTTCCAGATCATCAGGTTAAATGTCACTAATTCCATCAAGCACACTTCAGAGAACATGGTTAGATGCAGCACACCCTACATTCAGTATTTTTGCTTAATTATATACAGCTGTGTTCTTTGTTTAAAAAATTTATTTATTTATTACACATCACGGACTCCTTTTTTTTTTTGCGGGGGGGGGGGGTGGTTCAGCTCAGCTGGCCCTGGGGGAGGGGCTGGCACCGCATGTGGTGCTGGGGATCAAACCTCGGTCCCTGAGAGCTTGCCTAAGCAGGCGCTTTAGACCGCTGAGCTATCTTGCCAGCCCTACAGCTGTGTTCTACGAAGGATTTGAATCAGTGACAATGAGCAACTGCAATGAAACAAATGGGCAAAGTTCAAATACTGAAAAGGAGTCTGGATGGCAGAAGATACAAAGAAAAGTCACAACCCTGTGAACTCTGGTTCTGAGCTCCATAGCAAGCCCAGAAAAAAAGTACAAAGGCATGTTACAAAATTCTTATTAGCAAGAGTTCAGCGGTTCTTGTGTGTGTTGGGGGGAGTTCAAGGAAACTTTGTAAAAAAATATTCTAGGCAAGTGATTTCCTGCTGACGGTTTAAATGAGAATCGATTGGTCAGAAACAGCTTAACTCATTCAAGGCTAGTTTGTTGCCAGGTCCAAAACAAACAAAATCATCACAAGTCAAGAAATTTATAGCAAGACCTCAAAGAAAACTTCATTGCTTTCCAACAGTTCCTAAAAACACACTACCTACCCATCACACAATAAGATGAAAATATGCAGTGACCATTTTGTCCTTCAAGGCACTACGTTGATGTGTTTACAAATCAGTTCCTCTCCAGAAATTAAAAGGAGCACAGCTGCACCAAGTGCTAATAGCAACACATTTCCCTCCGAGAAACAAAGGATCCGATGTATTTTTTAAACATGTAATTTCTTTTTTAAAGTGGCAGATTAGTGACTAAGCGGTAGAACCAGATAACCTGGCTTTAATTTCTTTTTGCCTTTTTGAGACAGGGTCTCACTATGCAGTTCAGGCTGGCCTTAAGCTCACTTTGTAGCTCAGGCTGGTCTCGAACTCACAACAATTCTCCTGCCTCAGCCTCCCGAGTGCTGGGATTACAGGCATGCACCACCACGCCCGGCTAACCTGGGTTTAATTTCAGCTCTACACTTTATAGCTGGATGACTTTGTCCAAAGTCATGGGGGAGAAACGAGACCATGAGTCCGATCCATCACCCTGAGAGTGCTCATTATTGCCGGCATTTTCACTCTGAAATTCTGCGTGACCATGCAGGCCCCTTGTAGACCTCCGTGGCTCAGGCCCAAGAAGGCAGAAGAGTGCCCGATGAAAGAGGGATGGTGTGCAGCCACCAGAGTAGGACAACAAGGAGCTCGCGCTATTTTTCTTCAGATTGCAAATTACCTGGGGGAGGTGTCACGGGTCACTGAGGGTCCCAACTGAAAAATGAAAACGTCCACACGCGTTTACAGAGCTCCACCAACACGTCCGCGTCTGCAGCACCGCGCAGCGGGCGCCCGGCGGCGGGGCATGGAGGTGCGGCTCTGGGTGGCGGGGTCGCAGCGCTCGGTCGCCTCCCACACGGCCCGGGCTCGTCGCTCCTGTCCGGACTGGACCGGTCCGCGCCACGGACGACGCGGCCCGAGACGCTGAGGAGCGCTCACCTCACATGTAAGAGGGTAGCCTCTAAGTCTCTGAGGGGCGCGGCTTCGGCCGTCTCGAGACCGACGCCCCGCTGCCCTACTGGATCGCGGCTCTGAGGAAGCCGGTCCCTTCGCAGGCCGACTGTCCGAGGTCGTACCCTAGAGCGCGCGAGCCGCAGGGAACGACCCCACACAGTCCTCTGGTAGAGGGAAAACTGCGCTGGGCACACCAAATCTCCCGCCCTGACAGGGGGCGGTGCTCAAAATAGCCAATAGAAAGTGGAGTTGGCGAGAGCGATAGCTCTATTAACCAATCACCGCCTATCAATGGGTCTATCCTTCCGGAAACTTGTGGAAAATGAATCCCTGAATGCTGGGTTCCGGCCTTCCTTTCTTTTTTTTTTGTTTCCGGAGAAGAAAGAATCACAGCCCGGCGGTGAGAGAGCTCGCGGGGCGTCGCAGCTGACTCACGCTTCCTCCGTGGGGCAAGAGGTGCTCGTCGGCTTCTCTAGCTGCCTTCTTTAGAGGAGAACGGTAATTGGAGTAAGTCCGCTTTAAATCCCCCCCCTTGTTTAGTGTGAACGGCAGCAGGCCAGCTGAAGGGAGGAGACCCGGCTGCCTGAGCCTCTCCTACAGGCCCTGGGCGAGGCGGCGGGACGCCGGCGGGCGGGAGCCTGCGACCAGGACTAGAGAGGGCGAGCTCAGAGCGAGGGCCTCGGGCTCTCCGTGGAGGGCTGCACCCGGGCGCTGCTCAGACTGCGGAGCAGGAGACGGGGACGGTCTGCCGTCCACGGACTCGGCCGAAGGGAAGGGCCGGTCCCCTGGATGCTTCGGTGGCCCATCCCGACCGTGATCGACCGGGGAGTGCGGTAACAGCCGTGGCGCGCGCGCCTGCCCGCACTGCGTCCGCCCGCACCTCGCGCGTGCCCGCTGTTGGAGAGGCGCGTGCGGGTATTCGGTACTCGTTACGCCCGACTGCGACTGCGCAGACAGCCCCCTCTTGGTGCGGTTTTGTACATCTTGTTTATATAGCCTCAGTGTTTTTGTACAGTACATCTTGTTTATAACAGTATTGTAATTTTTCTGATTGTACAATTCTTCAGTTGTGTCTTACAATACCGCATATAAGAATTACGGAAATAAAAGCAAAGCCATCAAGTTGAGTTTCTTTGAGCATTTCGGAGTATTGTAATGTACATGCTATGTACAGTTTGTTATTTAGTGACCGTTTCATTTATCGGCCAAGTCAGGGTATCCAACCATACCTTGGTCATTAAGGGAGAAATGTCTAGAAAACAGGAGGCACGTGAAAACCTAGGAATACAGAATAAATATGGTTTTTTTTGTTTTGTTTTTTTTGAGACAGGGTCTCACTATGCAGTTCAGGCTGGCCTTAAGCTCACTTTGTAGCTCAGGCTGGTCTTGAACTCACAACAATCCTCCTGCCTTAGCCTCCCAAGTGCTGGGATTACAGGCGTGCGCCACCACGCCCGGCCAGAATAAATATGTTTAACTGATATTTTTGTGTTTTTCTGTGATGCCTAGGGCTGACCAGATAGCTCAGCCGACTAAAGCGCCTGCTTAGGCAGAGAACAGGGACAGAGGGCTTTGGATCCCTGGTGTGCTGTGCCGGCCCCGCCCCGCCCCGCCCCGCCCCGGCCCGGCCCCCGCCCCCAGAGCACCTAGACCGGGCCTGTTTGCTCCTGTAATCCTAAATGCTTGGGAGGCTGAAAATAGGAGAGTCACTGTGAGTCTCATCTACGTAGTTAAGACTCTATAGTCAGAGTCTATAGACTCTGTGCTAAATACATTAAAAATAAAAAATAAACTCTACTATTCCCCTCCAGTAGTCTATGCAGATACACAGACTTTTTGTCGATTGCATGTCAGTAAGACACTCCCCAACACAATTAAAAGGAGGAAAAGTTTATTTTGGCTGGTTCCGAGGTTTATGACCTGGCAAAGGGAAGTGAGTGGTGGAGAAAGAGCTGTTCATGACAGGAGCAGAGTGGGAAGGAGCTGGGCAGCGATGAGCTCATCCAGACAGGCCCCCAGTGACCCCTCTCTTCCAACAGATCCCCGTGCTAACACCAAGACGGCCATAAGCCCCCATGCCGCATCATACACTTTTCAGAAGCACCACCTGTGAGCACATGGATCTGCCCTTGGTGCCTGAGAGTTCTGCACATCCCTTTACACAAATAGATTTAGCCAAGAAGGTTCCAAGTCCAGCTACAACGATGGCTAGCTGGAATAAAGGCTTCACTTAGGGCGAAACCTGCGTTGTAGAGGTGAGTGGCTCAGGGATGAGAAATAGAGCAGAGCTGGTGAGTGCTGTGAGTCGGGCAGAGTTGAAGCCTGAACTCCCCTCTGCATGTCTGTTCCACAGGTGGGGAGGTGACTAGTGCCTCCTTTTGATGTGTATCTGTTGTGCCTGTCCTTTTTGGAAGCTTGTTCTCAGCTGACTCAACTTCCTAATTCACATGTATTACTTGGGCTCCATAGGTAGGGCATCACTGACCTGTTCGATTGCTTTAAAGACTACAGAGCTGGGGATACAGCTCTGTGGCACAGTGCCTGCCTAGCAAGAATACAATCTTAAAAGCTGGCAGTTCAGCAGACTATGCACCTGCTTAGGCAAGCAGGGTTCAACCCTTAGCACCACATGCCTGGCTGGCCTGTTCCCAGGCATGCGGAGCTGGCCACCAAGACCCGGTGTGGTGGTGCACACCTGTAATCCTAGCACTGGGGAGGCTGAAAGCAGGAGGCTCACTACTAGTCAGAGCTGTGTAGTGAGACCCTGTACCAAGTACATTAAAAAAAAATACAATCTCGAGTTTGATTCCCAGTATCCCCCACCACCCTCTGAAAAAAAATTTCTTAACTTGGGTGTGGGGGGCATGCCTGTAATCCCAGCACTTGGGAGGCTGAGGCAGGAAGATTGCTGCAAGTTGGAGACCAGTGTGGGCTACAAAATAAGCACAAGACCAGCCTGAGCTGCATAGTGAGACCCTGTGTGAAAGAGACATAAGTAAATATATACTGTACCTCAGCACTCAGACTGGTTTGTGTAGCCTAAAGCCAATCGAGGGGATAAGATAAAACTCAGTGAGCTCACACAGATCAATACATGAAAATATGGCCGGGGAGATGGCTCAGTGAAATAAGTGCTTCCTTGGCAAGCGCAAGGGCCTGAGTTCAATCCCTGGTTCCACAAAACAAAACATGAAAATAGGGCCAGGTTTAGTCAGGCTGGAGACAACTGCTCTGCCAAGCAGAATTGACCTGATGGTCCTCCACAACAGTCTAGGCAGAGTAATTAAAAAAATGAGTAGCTAAAAAGAGGGGGTCACTAGTGTTAGGAAATAACCTCAGTGCTGGGGAGGCTGAAAACAGGAGAATCACTACAAGTCCTATCTGCGTAGTGAGACCATATAGACCCTGTACTAGATACAAAAAAAAAAAAAAAAAAATTCTCAATAGAGTTTGTACAACACAGTTGTGAATAAATTATCTAGATTTCTTCTTGGATATACTAAAATGGCTTAGTAGAATAAGCGCTTCCCTGGCAAGAGCAAAGGCCTGAGTTCAATCCCTGATTCCACCAAAAAGAAAAAAAAAAAAAAATTATATAGGTTAGGGCCAGCCAAATAGCTCAGTGGATTAAAACACCTGCAAGCAGGCACAAAGGCATGAGGTTTGATCCCTGGCCTGCTGTGCGGCCCCAACCCTGAGGCGCACTGAGACTGGGCGTGGTGGCGCACGCATGTAATCCCAGCTCTTGGGAAGCTGTAAACAGAAGGATCACTAGGAGTGTTTTGGTTAAATTGTACAATATTTCAGAACTATACTGATTATTAGCATGACCTGGCTATAAAAAATGCTTGCTTTTTATTTTGTATTTTAAGGAAGAGTCTACAGGGTGTTCAAGTTCTCACTACTAGATCAGACTCATAGTGATTCATCTGTGTACAGCCTCCCAAGAGCTGAGATTACAGGAATGCTCCACCAGGCCCAGACTCGGTTGCCATCTCAGAGCACCTCAGGGACAAGACCAGCACTGTTGACCTGGGGATCAGCCCCTATGCCTGCTTTACAGGCGCTTTAATCTGCAGAGTTATATGGCCGGCCCATTTTGAATGTGTGTTAAACACTGTTTTCTAAGATCAGGTGCCATAAAATGGTTCTTCAGGTGGATTTTAGGAATGAATGCAAGTAGGGGATGTAGCTCAGTGGCACGTTGCATGCCTGGCAAGCGCCAGGTTGTGAGTTTGATTCCCAGTACAGAAAAGCCACATAGAAGCTAGTACCAACCCTTATGCTCTAACTCCCAGAACAAGAATGGAGGTGTTACCACTAACTATATATGAACCTTACTTGGATTGAGACTCCAGGGAAGATTTAGGCTTTTAGAGTTGCTAACCACAAACTGTATTTATCTCCCCTCTCCTCTCATGTACTTAAAAATAATCATAAAACAAGTATAAAGCTACCTAGTGAAGTTCTGATTTCCTCCTTGGCCAGCAGACTGTTGGAAGTCTGCCAGAGGAGGAAGTACACTGTCATATATATATGTATATATATATATATTATATATGTACAAATGTTTTTGCACAGGGCCTCACTACGCAGCTCTGTTTTCAGCCTCTCCAGGGGAAGCCACCACACTGGACTCAGTTGCTGGCTCAGTGTGTGTATGTGGGGGTGCAGGGCTGGTGTGTGCGGTGCATCAAACCCTGATCTCTGTACTTGCCCAAGCAGACCCTTTTGTCCACTAGCTATTTCTCCAGCCCTCAGATATTCTTAAATTTTGTATGGTAGGAGATTCCTTTTATTATACTCTACACTACTAGGTTTTCTCCACTGAAGTTTCTCACCTGAAGCACAGATAGACCATTTTTCTTTTCTCCTGAGGATGGTTCACAACTAGAACCGTTTTCTGAGCATTTGCATAAGGGAAATTTTATAGCCATGGATGCATGGCATCTTAGGGCTGGATTTTTTTTATTTTGGAGGGTGGATTCTTTCATAGGTTTTCCTTTCTCTCTCTCTCTCTCTCTCTCTCTCTCTCTCTCTCTCTCTCTCTCTCTCTCTCTCTCTCTCTTCTTTTGCAGAACCAGAGGTTCAACTCAGGCCCTGTGCTTGCCAGGGAAGCACTTATTCCACTGCGCCATCTCCCCAGGCCCTTTATTTTCTTGTTAATAATTTAACTCTGGGGGTTGGGGAGATGGCTCAGTGGAATAAGCCCTTCCCTGGCAAGCGCAAGGGCCTGAGTTCAATCCCTGGTTCCACCAAAAAAAAAATTAACTTTTTCTGTCTAACTCCCCCTTTCTTTCCATGAGCAGCCAACCCTTATAGGGCTAAGACAGGTGTTTGGCATGCATCCTAGTAGTTGACAACAATCAGCACTGAGTCCAGCCGTAATCTAAATGGTGTTCAAACATCAGGTCAATCCGAAGGAGAGTTTGAGTTCAACTCCACCCACATCTTACTAGCGCAGTGACTTAGGCAGATGCATTGTACTTTTTTCTCTTTGGTACTGGGAATCAAACTCAAGACCTTGAGCTAGCCAGGCAGGTGCTACACTGCTGAGCTATATCCTGCCCCACGTTTTACTTTTAAGAATAATTGTAGCATGAGGTCCTGAGCTTGATTACATGTACCAAAAATAAATTTGGGGCCAGGGATATAACTCAGCAGCAGAGCACCTGCCTGGCAAGTGCAGTCCTGAATTTGATTTCCGGTACTCATAAAATAATTGTGCTTAGATCCGTGTTGATTTCAGTTTGGCACATGATGAGAGATATGGGTCTAGTTTCAGTCTTCTACAACAGATAACCAGTTTTCTCACCACTATTTCTTGAATAGGCCGTCTTTCTTCCAACATATGATTTTGGCCCATTTGTCAAAGATCAAATGGCTGAATTATCTGGGGGTTTTGTATCCTTTGTTTTTTTTTTGTCTTTTTGAGACAGGGTCTCACTATACAGTTCAGGCTGGCCTTAAGCTCACTTTGTAGCTCAGGCTGGTCTCGAACTCACAACAATCCTCCTGCCTCAGCCTCCCGAGTGCTGGGATTATAGGCATGCGCCACCATGCCCGGCTTGTATCCTTTGTTCTGATCTGCATTTCTGTTTTGGTTCTAGTGCCATGCTATTTTAATTTTTATATTACTGCTTTATAATATAGCTTGAAATCATGTAATGTCATGCCTATTTTGTTCTTATTGCCCAATTTTCCTTTTTTTTTTTTCCTATATTTAGGACAGGGTCTACAGAATCATCGTAATGATTCTGTTTTCATATTCCCCAGTGCTGGGATTACATACGCACACCTGTTTCAATTGCTGTTTCAGCACACCCTGTGGCCGGGGCCAGCATGGCAAGCCAGGGATTAAACCCCAGCTGCTCAGTCTGCCTAAGCATGCTGTCTTAGTTACTCTTCATTCATTGCTGGGACTAATACCTGACAGTCAAAATGAGGCAAAGAAAGGTTTACTTAGACAGTGGAGGAGAGGCTGGGGAACTGTCGTTTCTAGGATGACCCTCTCCACATCTCCAAGAAAGCACAGGCTAGGGGCAGGGCAGATGGCTCAGTGAAATAAGTGCTTTCCTGGCAAACACAAGGGCCTGAATTCAATGCCCGGTTCCACCAAAAAAATTAAATAAAGCACAGAGCGGCTTAGCCCCCTCAGGTCCTGCCAGCTGCATCTGGACAACTAGATACAAACCATAATACAGGTGCTTTAGTCCGCTGAGCTGTCAGGGCTGCTCTTCCAAGTTTGTTTTTGCTATTGAGTCTCTTCTGGTTCCATATGAATTCTAGGATTATTTTCTCTAGCTCTGTGAAGTATGTTCTTGGCATTCTGATTGGGATTGCATTCAATCTACATAGTGGCTTTGGCAGTATGGCCCTTTGCCTATCCAGGAGCCGAGGACATTTTCCCATATCTTCTTCAGTCTTTTTTTTCAGATTTTTGTAGAGGTCTTCCAGTTTCTTGGTTAGATTAATGCTTGAGTATTCCATTTTTCTTTTTTGTATTTAGGACAGGGTCTACAGAACTTTACTGTGTAGATCTGACTTGTAGTGATCCTCCTGTTTACAGTCTCCCAAGTGCTGGAATTATAGACACACCACCAATCCCAGTTTCAATCAGTGCGCCCCAGGGGCAGGGCAGGCTCTTTAATCCACTGAATTATTTGGCCAGCGCTTTTTTTTTTTTTTTTTTTTTTTTTTTTTTTTTTTTTTTTTTTTTTTTTTTTTTTTTTTTTTTTTTTTTTTTTTTTTTGAGTTATTATTGTACACACAAAAGGTGATTATTTTTGCATGAATTTGTATCCTGCTACATTGCTAACTTGGTTATTCTTGGATTCTTTTGGTAGAATTTTTTGGCTTGTCTACATGCAGAATCATGTCTGGAAACTCTCCCTTTTGTATACATGTCACTTTTACTTCCTTCTCTTGCCTGATCACTCTGGCTAATGTTTTTAGTATAGTGTTGAACTGAATTGGTAATAGTGAACATCCTTGTTCCTAGTTTTAGGGAAAATGCTTTTAGTTTTTCTCCATTTAATATTATATTGGCTATTGGTTTGTTAGTTTCAGTAGCTTTTATCAAATTTATCAGATGCTGTAATATTGAGGATTACTGCACTTCAGAATTAATTAATACTACATTTAAACTATTCACAGCAGGGCCTGGCACATCCACAGTGTCTGTTGTTAGAAAAGGGACATTGTGTCTTCTGGCTTCTTCAAGCATGATGGGGGAGCTATGTGAGCACTCTTAAGGAAAAAGAGTGCGGAGGATGAAGGAGCTGTAGAGGGTGAAGGAGTTGGGGGTTTTATGGTTCAGCGTGGGGATCTGAGGAATCACCATGTCCCGGGCCATCATGGATCAGATCTGTCCTTGAATAAAATCTATTAGACATCTTATCAGCCAGGCCCCAATGGCAAAGAGCAAAGGCAAAAGGGAGTAGGCAGCCTTGGCAGAGGCCAGCCTCTCTCCCTTCCTTATATTGCACTCACCTATATTCCTAGCATTGCTCAGACCCATAATCCTAGCCTTGGGATTAAAAAAGCACAAGCTCTTTTTTTTTCTATTTTCTTTTTTGGTACAAGGAATCAAACTCTGGGCCTTGCGCTTTCTAGGCAGGTGCTGTGCCACTGAGCTACATCCCTGGTCCAAGGACAAACTCTAGAACCATGCCCCAGTGACAGCAGGTGGCTTTGTGGGGACAACTACGCACAAGACATAACACCATCAACGGCTGAGACGAATTGAGAAGGGTATGGTATGGGCCCAGTCGAATGTGTGGTGTGTCTCGGGGGCAGTGGAGGGGGATCTTTGATGTTTCTGCCACAACTGCCCTCAGCTGTGTGCTGCTCTGCCTTGGAGCCAGCCAAGTATTGACTTGAGACCTCCACAAACTGTGAGCTAAATAAACCTTTCCTTCCTTAATCTTGGGTGTCAGGCATTTTGTCCTAGCAATGAAGGGTCCAGGTAGAATTCTGGATAGCTGAGGTGGGGAGCCTGATTATCAGGAAGATGGGTGTGAGACTATTCTGGGTGAGGGGTTGTTTGCGTGGGGCCATCATGATGTGTGTGTCGGGGGGGTGTTTGAGTACCAGAAATGTTTGAGTGCACACGACGGAGGATTGATTTCATCAGCATGAGGAAGGTACCTGCTAGGAGGTACCTCTCAGGGATTTTCCAGTCAGCTGGGGCTGCTAAAAGTTAGACCAACAGAAAGTAGAGCTAAGAGTGAGAGCATAGATGAATAAGTGAGCTTCTTCTGGGGAGAAGTTCTGGAAGGTTCCCCACAAGGCTGGGTCCTCAACCTAGGAGAGGAGAGCTTCTATGGAGTTGGACTGGGGGTGAAAATGGGAGGTTGTGACACATTTCTCAAAAAAAGAATCTGTGCTAAAGGTGTGGGTTTGACATTGGGCAAACATGGGCTAGCTGGGTTAGGAGGTGGCAAGAAAAGGAGGAATTTTTTTTGGTGGATAGAGTGGCAGGAAGAGGACAGTCTTTACTCCTCAGGAATAGGGGAGGCCCAAGGAGATGGGGGAAGAGCACTTGTGAGTTCAGTGAGCATTTCTGGCAGTTAGGTTGTGGAGATCAGAAGCGAGTCCACGGGTAGAGTTTTAAGCAGGAGTGATGAACCCACTGGGGTGGATCTGCAGGTGGGCTGGTGCTGGATGCTGCAGATGACTGCAGGCACCTGTCCACTTGAGTTTTAAATGTTGAGAGTGCAAGTTTTTTTTACCAGGACTTATTTACCAGGGAGGTCATCCTCACAGGGTTGGTTGTGGGTGAGGTAAAATGCAGCTGGCTGCCTACATTACAGGGTGCCAGAAGAAAAGAAGAGCACTACAGCAGATGGAAGGGGCTACAGCCAGTAGGGTTGTCGGGGTGGTGGGAGAGATAGGCTCTGAGTCTGAGGGGAGCTACAGGAGCAGGGAAGTCCAGTCCTTTTTCAGCTGCAGAGAAAGTTAAGTTGGACTTCAATGAGGTTGTTGGCCTTTTCTACTTTTCCCGAGGACTGAGGCCTGTATGGGAATAAGTCCCAACTTATTCTAAGGGACTTAGAAACTTCCTGAGTGATTTCAGCAATGAAGCCTGGTCCATTGTCTGCTGGGACTGAGGTGGGGAGGCCAAACTGAGGGACAGTGTGGGACAGAGGCACTGGATGCCTGATTCAGCTTCTCAGAGGTGGCAGGGAATGCCTCAGGTCCCCCTGTGAAAGTGTCTTGCCAGACTAGGAGATATCTAAAATTTTAAATTCTTGGCATATGTGTAAATTCAGTTTGCCAGTTGTGAGCACCTTTGTGCTTGGTGAGTGGAGTATAGGGGAGGGTGGAGAAATCCCTGAAGGGAGTGGCAGATTGTACATAAAGCAGTGCTCTGTTTTTTGTTTTTTGTTTTTTTTTTGTCTTTTTGAGACAGGGTCTCACTATGCAATTCAGGCTGGCCTTAAGCTCACTTTGTAGCTCAGGCTAGTCTCAAACTCACAACAATCCCCCTGCCTCAGCCTCCCCAGTGCTGGGATTACAGGCATGCACCACCATGCCCGGCAGTGATCTGTTTTAATATGGTCTTCTAGGAGGGGAGCTGAAACATGAAGCTGAAGTGGCTGAGAGGTTTGTAGCTTATGTAAAGCTGTCATGGAGGAGGTATTTTCCCTGGTCAAGGCATCACCTCTCTGGCTGTTCTGTGTAATTTCCTTCAGCTTGTCATAATCAACACATTTATGGGCTGCTTTCTTAAGCCCTTCCACAAGGCAAGTGACCATGTAATCTTGGGCCCTTTTTGAGGGACAGGTGCCCTCCTTGTCCCTAAGGTTGAAGTCTCAGAGGCCGGAATTGAGGGAATGCTGTGGCACCATCTGTGATGATTGTCTGCATGTGTTGGGCCAAACTGAAAACATGTTCTCTTATTCCTCAGGACAAAGGATGACACTGATGTTGTCCCAGGTAAGGTCACAGGTCTGAGTTAGGTATTGGAACTCCTGGATACAGGTATAAGGACTTGACAGGAAAGTGTCAAGGAAGTGACCCATTTGGGAGAGGTCAGTGAGGGATAAGGGAACATGGACATGGTCAGTGCCCTAGGCACCAGCAACCTTGTGTGTGGGAATTGAGTGGTGGTATAGGAGAGCCAAAGCAGAGTCAAGAGCAAGTGTTGGAGTGGGGAGGAATGAGATGCGAAGTAGGGACTTGGGGAGGGGACAGTGAGAGGGGCTTGTGAGGAGATGGGCTGAGAGTGTGTGGGGGGGAGATGAGGAGCAGCTGGAAGATGTCAAAATGGGGGGGGAAGCCGCAAGAGGGTATGTGGCAGCAGTAGGGTGAGGGAGGAGGGGTCTGCACTGAAAGCTGAATTGTAATCTGGAGGGGTGGAGGAGATACGGAGAGGAGTAAAATTTCAGAGGGACTACAGAAAGCACAAAGAGAGATGATAAAGGGCAAAAAATACCTGAATGTACAGAATTTCAGTAGAAGCCGTCCAGATCCTGGAGAATTAGAAAGTCAGATGTCCCATTAATTGGTCATTTGGGTTGGTTGTTTAATTTGTAGGCTGGCCAGGCCACATTGCAGAAGTAAATGAGTTTTTTTTTTAGTTTCAGGTCAGGAATGAGACAGAGGATTGAGGTTATTAAGAATGCAAGCCTTGGGCCAGGGAGATGGCTCAGTGGAATAAGTGCTTCCCTGGCAAGCACAAGGGCCTGAGTTCAATCCCTGGCCCTTCCAATAATGCAAGCCTGAAAACAAAAAAAGAATGCAAGCCTGAGGAGACCAGGCAGGAACTGAAGGGGGCAGGATACCCATGTTGACTCTAAATCACAATTGAAGTGGGCTTCTAGGAAAGAGAGGTGATGTCTAGTCTCCTGAGGCCAAGACAGTGGGTGGTTGACCAAGCAAGGCAGCCATAAGACTGGGTGACTGTCAGCAAGTCTGATTCCCAGAGGGTGAGTGTGATCAGGCCTGGCTTTTGCGACAGACAACTCAGTGTGAGTCTTAAGAGGTCAGCAGAGGGTAGAAAAGGAGGAGGATAAGTTGAGAAAGCAACAGTACAGGTAAGATTGGAGTGACTCTTACCCAACCTGAAAAGGAGGATTGAAATCAGCAAGTCCAGGAGGGATGTTCATGGGTTGGATGTCAGCAGTGGCCTCTGTGTATCCAGATGGGATCTGGGGAAGGGAAGGCCAGACCCTGGAAAGGGAACCTCAGCTCTTCCCATACAGGGCACCACATGTCAGGCTAGATGGTAAGAAGCGTCGGAGACCACTAGAATAGGTAGGGTTGAAGTAAACTGCAATATCTTTATTTCGGGCTGGGTGTAGCCTGGTCAAATGCAAGAAGGCCACTGACCATGAACAAAGAAGAGAATGTGCTTTTTCATTTATTCATGTTTTAGTACAGGATCTACAGGGTCTCACTACACAGATTGTGGACTTGTAGTGAGCCTCCTGTTTTCAGGCTCCCAAGCACTGGGATTACAGGTGGGTGCCACCATGCCCAATGTCAGCTGCTGTCTCAGCATGCCCTGGGGGTGGGGTGGCACTGCACAATGGGGGAGAACATGCTTTATAGACTAGCTTAGGTATGGGAGGGAGCCGTGCCACTGAGAAAGATGGAAAATTTTAAGTTTCTCAGGTCATGGGTGGATATGGTACGTCTTTGCGGAGAGGAGAGGAAAGGAGAGTACAGGAGGACAAAAGAATTTTGCTGACTTAGAATGGCATTCTAGACTTACAGGGTTTTCTGTAAGCCTGAGAACCAGGCCTGGGAGCCATCCTGATTAACAGATTTATTTTAGTTTCTCCAGCTTGGGGGCACTTCCTGCTTGAACAGAGTGGTGGTCTGTAGTTTTTCTCCCCAGGTTGGGAGGTGTTTTACAATGAGGGTCTAACACTAAACACCTAGCAAATGTTAGATGTTACTGTTTAACTCATGTGGGAAAAACCCCCAAAACTAGACCATAACAATACAGGGTGTGTAATGTAAGGGTGATATAGGACCTCCAAATAATTCAAAAAATAGAAGGGAATTATAACTCTCAACCTGTTTATGTCTGAAACATTGTGTTCTCTAAAATCCAGAAATAAATTTTCCTCTAGGAACAACAGTGGTTAAGAGTAGGAAGAATTTATTGAGAAAAAGACAGTTTCTGAGACAGAAGGAGAACCAGAAAGTAGGCTCCTCACTGAACCTACTTCTCAAGGGTGTTTCATTGAGCAAAGCCACAAAGTGAGGCAGGTTCAAGGCAGAACATAAGTATAACCAATAAGATTACAAGTACAGTCACTTCGGCAGCACTGATTCAAGGGGAAGTCACAGGGCAAAACTATGGTGAACTAGTAAGATTACAAGTGTAACTGGTAGGTTCTGGCTCAGTACAAATTGCTGAATTATCACGGCCCTGATTCGACATGGCTGAATCCCCAAAGCAACATCTTATCTTCCTAATGACCATGTCTTCTTCCCACCCCAGTGCTGGACACCTTTCCCAGGCACACAAGGGAGCTCCCAGTGAGCTCCTCATGTGTAACTGGAACTGCCCCCCAGATTTCCACCAGCAGCAAAGCCCATAGTCTCAGCCTTGTACTGTCACTGTCTCAGGTCAGAGGATCTGCCATTTCCCTGCTGTCAGTCCTCCCAGAGCCAATAAAGCCTTCTTTTATCTTTCATATCTTTACTGCGCTGCTACTGAAAAACCTAACAATAATCTTAGGTAATACTGGAGACCAAGTGGAGAGGCAAGTTGCATATCCCCCTGGAATGAACAAGATAGGGAGATTTTGGTCCTCTACCCCAGGGCCTTGTGAATTCCCTAAAGCCATTTTCTTCTGGGACTCCTAGTCTTTACATGGAGGCATAATATATAACACGATATAAAAAATAAATGCTCTTTATACTGCTTACATCCAAAAATGGAGCATAAAGCTTTGATTCAAAGAAAGAATAACATCTTAAGTGAAAAAGTCACATAAGTTTTCTACGAATATCATGTAAGGAACAGGAAAAGGAGAGCAGCTGGCTCTCAGCCCTTGACTGACTCATGTTCCAAAAGACTTTAAACATCTTTGGAAACATAATGTAGGAATAACTAATAACTTCAATGAGAATCACTGGTGAGTGTGAAACAGGTACTCTGACACGGTACATCAGACATGAAGGCTGGGCACTGTGCAGGGGTGGCCATTTGCCTAGGACGGCAAGGCCCCCAGAGCCTCCTGGAGAGTGTGAATGGTATTGTCAATAACACAGTAAGTGGACTCTGTGCCTGTAATTCTAGCAACTAGGCTGCAGCAGAGGGATCAGAAGTTCAACAGCAGCATGGGCAACTTAGCAAGGCCCTGTCTCCAAATAAGAAAAGCTGAGGCTATAGCTTAATGGTAGGTTTGCCTAATATGTACAACCAACTGGATTCAGTCTTCAGTACTGAAAATGAAAAAGGTCAGTGGAAATCTGAGTTCCAAGTTAACACTCAGAAATCTCTGGTCTATCCCTAGCAAAACACACACACACACACACACACACACACACACACACACACACAGAGGATTCATGTATTTTTTTCTAAGTTAGGTAGAAATACTGCAGGCAGACAAGAGGCTAGGCCCTTCAAGGAGCCAGTGCACAACACACAATAGTTATACTGCAACTATGGGAGAGAAACACACATCCCTTGCCCTCAAGACAAAGGAGGAAAGGAGCACATCCACATATTCCCCTAGGGATAAACAAGTGATTGATACTGCAGGTATCCATCACTTTGGGAAAGCTGTTAACAGCCACTGTTCTGTTCCAGGCCCTCTTGCTGCACGGCCCATTTGATCCCCTATAATCAACACTACATGAGCAACCATGCTCACCTTATTTGGCTAACTGCAGCCATGACCCACCTCATGGCTTCACATTTCTCCCCATTGTGGACCCACCTCACCTCATGGCTTCACTCTGGAAAAGGTAGTGTCCTTGGTAAACCTCTTGGGACTTCTTCTGACAGAAGCTTTCCTTCTCTAACAAATATAGTTTGCTTCTAATCTCTGTTGCTCCTAGAATTTATTCTTTGATTTTAGAGAACATAAAACTCATACTAGTTACCTAGCAGGCTGAGAATTTCTGTCCCCTGTATCAGTGTTATATGTAATTTTATTTATTTTTATTTGCAGAACCAGGGATTGAACTCAGGCCCATGTGCTTGCTAGGGAAGCGCTTACTCCACTGAGCCATCTCCCCAGCCCATTATATGTCATTTTATATGTTGTCTTACTTTAGGGCATAAAAGTTCAGATATACATAAATGGCACTAAAAAGTATAAAACTTAAAATAAAGTCAAGAAAATCCAGTTAAAAGCCAAATAGAGCTGTATTTTTATACTGTACAAAAGGAAATTTACATTCTTAATATAACTAGATACACCTAGTGGAAAATTACACATCTGTCAAGAAACACAATATTTAACATCTTAGATTATGTTTCTGCATTGGAGACTGATAGTGAACTTTATACATCTTTATTTACAATAACTTAAAATATTTTTCATCTCTGGCATATATTTACAAGATGAACAGTGACTACATTTCACATTTCAACAATCAACAACAGCATTGATCAGTTAAGACAGGATAATGGCTTACATGCACCAATAAATATGATCTTAAATGTGCAGGGTTTTTTTTTTTCAGCTCAAAAGATGAAGATTTTCACTAGTCCTAGGTTGAAAGGACATCATTCAGTAAAAATAGTTTCTACAAACCTATTCTATTCAAATTTTCACCAGCACCATTCCTTCAATACTTGGGAAGTTTATGCCAAGCTATAGGTTAATGCTGGTTAAAAATGCCCTATACATTCCATATCCTTTCATAAGCAAACATAGGAGAGGGTTATTTCCTTTTTACTTGTCCCTTGTTAAGAGATCAGATTACATAAAGCAAAAAATCCTTGAGAAATTATAGTTGACAGCTAAATTATCTTGATAAAAATAGTGGGGAAATAATCTGCACTGTAAAATCATTTCAGTCAGTTAAAGTGAGGGTAAATCCAGGCCAAATTTTAGAGAATAAAAAGATTCAATATAAAATATTTTTAAAAATATTTTAAAGCAACATATGGAACATATATTAATTCATTTTGGATCATAAAACCCAAACCGGTGGCAAGGATAATTAAAGAGCCAGTTTTCTCCTTCTAAGATAATTGTTCAAAACATTATTTTACAATTATGTGAAAAAAAATACATACTTTTATCAGGTAATGTATAATTGCATGACTTTACAGCTTCAATAAATTGTGTTCTTTTTGGTCTATACATTTAAGAATGATTTTAATTTCTATTAACTCAACCATGTTTTTATGCAAATAAACTCAGCATGATCATGTACATAAATTATGTAAACAAACCATACTAGTTTAATATTGTATTAACCAGAAAAAAATCACCACTGCTCATTGAAAGAGGTGCATTTCCAAACTTTCCCTGACAAAAAATTGGAAAAACCCACAATATCATATAAATATAATACACCAATTTTAAGAATTTCCTTTTTATTGAATACTGATGAGCAGACTCCTTATTTATAGTCAAGGAGACATGAAAATGTGCCATTAAGAAAGAATATTTGGACTTAGCTTTTAACTTGTAATTTTGCTAGAAGATTGATATGTCGCTGACATAGGAAACCCTAAATGGAATCCTGTAGCTCCTGTGTACCTATTTTCCAGGTGAAAAATCTTTTTTTTGGCAGAACTAGGGATTGAACTCACACCCTTGAGCTTGCCAGGAAAGCGCTTATTCTACTAAGCCATCTCCCCAGCTCCTGAAAGAATCTTTTAATATTTACTTCCTTGGGGTGAAAGCAATTCTTCTGTTAAAGGGCACGCATTCCTTAGCAGGTACTTTAAAAACTTCATTTGGGGGCCAGGGAGATGGCTCAGTGGAATAAGTGCTTCCTTGGCAAGTGCAAGGGCCTGGGTTCAATCCCCAGTTCCACCAATAAAAACTTTATTTGGACAATAAGATTTTCTTTGGTAAATTTTGTAATTAATGAAGGTTATAAAATTTCCTCTAACACACTTAATACTGAGCTGTTTACAACTCAACACAGCGAATCAGATTGATGCTAATTCTGCAGATGGGGACAGAATGTGTTCAATTAAGTTCATTGCTCTGAAAGGATCTCTCTACTATACTGACCTTCAAATCCAGTTTTAAAAATGGACTCACTTATACTTTAAGCTACACCTATTTCTATTTTTTGGGGTAAAATCTGTATCAATTATAATAGCATATTAGAAGACAAATGAATATGCTTTAATTTGTAAACATTAGGAACACATTTTTTTGAAATTCAGAAGCAAGACTTAGAACCTGTTTCTGTGCTACACCGCATTATTTTGCACCACCCTCGCTTTCTGCTAGCTTCTTTCTATCCTGAATTTGCGATTTCTCACAGAACTAACGGCTAAGATTATAGAAATACCAAGGAAATGACCAAAGCTGGGATTGTGTGAACAGGTCAGTAGACAAATGCCTTCATGGGCAGGAATGATGTCTGGTAAACTCTGCATGAACAGTTATTTCTTACGCTGCTCAATGCCATGACACCCATTAGGCATACACAATGTAATACTAAAATTTGTCTTATGCTACTAATTATGACCAACATAGCAGAGAAAGCTGTACCAGTTTGGTGATTTTATTAGTGCCTTTAATTATACACTTCATCTTCTTTTAATCTGGCAAATCCTCTAAAGAGTTTAAGTTATCACTATCTACTTGATTTTCACATAACTTGTTTTTAAAAGCACTTTTTAAAAAGTAGTACAAGTACATAAGTGTTTCAACCAACTTGGTGGTGAAACAATGACAGTAATCATTCAGCTTGAAAGATAAAAAGTCTCATGTTCAGACTGTAACATAGCCACAGAATAGAAAAATTGCCCTAAAATTCTTACAGATTTTCTGATCACAGCATGACTTACTGAACTTTTTAGAACCAAAAAAAAAAAAAAAAACATAAATGAAATACTGCTTTTTAAAAACTTACTCTGTAATGTAATCCAAGCTGAGAAATGGAGATGCTCCTCTTTGCCAGCGTTTTAGTATGCTACCCATTAAGACACATACTAATATTTTTATGTACAAATGAACATGCAGAGAATTAAATGAGACAACTGATTGTCAACAACTGAAGTACCAAAAATTAGACTCATACAAACCTCACAAAGTGAGACAGGAAAAATACCTCACTTCATTAAAATATTCACAAAAGTAGTGCAAACAAAACAATCTGAAAGAAGTTATTCTCAATATTCCAGTGTCTAATAAATATAATTTGAGAATACACACTGGAAATATTGAACCTTAATATAGATGAGACTACTGCACTGAAGATATTTTATATGGTATGTACATGTTGACGTGCTGTCACTGTTCCACTATGGAATCGTAAGCGTTATACTGTGAACCTTTCTCAGTTACATAAGAAGATATTGTTTTTATCTGCTCCACACACAATAAGGTCCAATCTCTCTCTACACTGGAAATTAATTATGTTCCTCTAATCTTTATAATACTCTGTTATACCATTAACTGGCCACCTTAGTGACCGAAAGCTGACTGATTTAAAAATTACTTTAAAGTTGCTAGAAACACTGATCAAGCCATTTTTTAGTTTATTTTGCACTTAAATAAATCTTCACACATATAAACAACATGGCAGCATACAACTGTTATGTGGCAGAAAATCCGTAAGGCATGAATTAGCTTAAAGAATAATGTACCTATCCTTATATCTGTATAAACACCTACATCTCTAACACTTCCTTATCTATACTTATTACCCTTTATTTTTTTCTAAATTTAATACTTTTCTTAGCTGTATTCACCAACTACTAGATCAGAAATGTAAAGTAACTACAGAAATGGAAAATGTTACTACATTACCACAGTAAAGAGAGGCAGTGGGGTGTTAGCACACACCTGACGGGAGACAAGGTCTGATTCTGGCTCTGCTTCTTAGTCATGTGACTCAGTCATGTCACAACCCTTTGCTCCTCAGTTTCCTGAGGCTGAGCTTTGTTAGGGGAGACTAGTTAGAGTGTCCCTAGGGTCTCTTCTAGCATAAAAATTCTGATTCTATAATAAATAGGCACAGAAGAGTGAATTGGAAAAGGAAGGGTAGTGTTTAGGGGATCTGCATCTTAAGTTACAACCATTTTCCTCCTAGCTTATTAAAATATTTTCATACTTTAAAATTTCTAAGTTAACTTCTCACTTTACATTTAAACTTTGCCTTGTAATACCATGATTTTAGTCATAAAGAGTTCCCCAAACTTTCAGACGTTTCTTTGTATTACTTGATCTTGACACAATTAATTGGGTCAAATATAAGTATTTTGTCCCCTAGATGGATTTTCTGTAAATAGATGGACTATTTTATTTTAAACCAAACTTAAAAATATAAAACAGGCTAGGGATATATAGCTCAGCAGCCTAAGTGCCTGCCTGGCAAGTGCAAGGTCCTGAGTTTGATGCCTAGTACCAAAAAACAAAAAAGCAAAGAACAGAAAATGATTATGAGTTGCTGGTATGCATTTATTCTGGTTGTTATAAATCTGAAAAAAAAAAAAACTATTTTAAATTAAGTAGCAATAAATACTGTAGGGATGTTTTTTAACTCGGAAAACTTGACAATTTCATTTTAGCTGTATCATACATAGCAAGTCTAAGATACGGAATGCAAAGTATTTTTTCTTTTTGGTCTTTCTGAGACAGGGTCTTACTATATATTCAGGCTGGCCTTGAGCTCACTTTGTAGCTCTGGCTGGTCTTGAACTCCCAAAGATCCTCCTGCCTCTGTCCCAGGGGATGGGATTACAGGCGTGTGGCACCTTGCCCAGCTGGAATGAAATGTTTATTTATTGGGGTCAAATCACATAACCTGAAGGAATAGAAAACAATATGAAGCCATGAAACATTAATGGTTATACATACAAAACCTTTTTTTAAAAAATAAAAACCTCTTATTTATATGGTGGAGATAAATGAAGTAGCTAAGATTAGAAAGTTTTAAAACTAGCTTTACAGGTATAACATAAGATTCTTAAAGAAAGGGAATTTTTATCATGAATTTCATAGCTTTTGCTGTACTTTGGTTATGTGCTTTGTGGTTTAAAATTATTTTTGATTTAGATCCAGTATACACACAACTTTTTATTTTTTTTTTTTGGCGGAATCGGGAATTGAACTTAGGCCCTTGCGCTTGCTAGGGAACAGTTTATTCCACTGAGCCATATCCCCGGCCCCCACACACAACTTTTTTTCTTATTTTTACACATAGTTTTTAAGTAACTGTTTTTTTTTTGGCAGAGCTGGGGATTGAATTCTTATTTTTACACATAATTTTTAAACAAGCAATTTTTCTGCCAAGATCTCATTCCCTGCTAAGTCTGATGTTTCCAAAGCCTTATCTTCTTTAGCATGAGCATACTCTTACACCTCACTTATTTTCATTTCTTTGACATCTCATAGTAAAATGAAAAGAAATAAGGCTATCTCAATTATCTTTGTGCTCTACATGTATGCAGACCATACACACAATAAATTGTCTACCAATTTTTACCTCTACCTTGGACTTTGGAAATACTGAGGATACTAGTTCAGGTTCTGTTTTCCATTTTCATATCAGCTGAAATAAATAACAGATCACCAAATTCAAGAAGGGGAATCAAATTGTGGTCCCTGGCATCTGACTGAGTTTGCCCAGGCAGGTGCTTTAAACAAATGAACTAACCCAACCCGCAAGCCCCCAGTACACCAAATTCAAACAAGTACCTCATTGTTCTTAGGAGGATTCCAACATAAAAGTGCCTTAGCATTTGTCTTTGTTAAAAATGCCCTTATAATTAAAGGGGGGGATTTTTAAGTATCAAAAAGCAAATTTTTTTTCTGCTTATTTTATAATCAAAGATTATTGTAAGTATAGTTGGCAGAGATAAAATTTTAAATTTTATTAGAATACTTGCTTTGTATAAACTCACTATATTTTAAAAATCTTTCATGATAATAAACTGAAAACATCTAAATGTATAAAGCACTCCACTGTATTTTGTGGAAGTATAACTTAAAGTTCACGTTACATACTTTTTCCAAAAGTCTAATATATTCCCTTCTTTTTCCAAACACGAGAGCCTGAGACTCACAAGAGGTTGTAGCAAGTCTTATCCAACCAAATCAAAACATAAAATTTTTTAGCCAGTATTGTATTCTTGTGGGCTCTTAGCAGTTACCAAATGCTGCTTACATACATTCAATATCTACCTTACTGGCATGACTTCAAAGTTTTATAAAAATGAGAAACTCTGCAGATATATGATCAGAAGATACACAAATTGTATCACATTAAACACAAAGGCAGTATGGTCCTTATAGAAGAAATCAAGTCAGTACCCCCTGGTAGAAATGTTCTATAAAAATGTGTCACATTGAAGCATCAGTGTTTTCAGCCAATTATCTGTCCCTGATTTATTTTCTTGGAATATATGACCTACCAGGACTTTAAGTTTTTTAATCCAAAAGATCTGACTGAACTTAGGTACATCTAGAAAGCAGCTGAAAGGGTTTCTCCAATAGTCTTGACAGCTCAGAAAATGGACTGAGAAATCCCTCTCTTTACCTGAAGACGTACAGTTCTACTTCAGTCATTGTCAGCTCACAAAAGAAAAAAGCAAAATAAACAAAACTTTCCCCATATACAATCCCACACACACTAAACAAAACCCCTCCCCACAAAACCCCAGCACCGAGTCAATCATTCCTGGGAAACAGACATGCCCATTCGATTCTCTGATTTGTTAGCTGTTCAATTTTTAAGGAGAAAAAAAGACCTTAAGTCTTAGTGGGAAAAGGGAAGACATGTTAATAATGACTAGAGAGCCATTGAAAAAGTGCATTATCACTACATCATCAACTTAGAGCCCAACTCTCAAAGAAGGGGGTCACAATTTGATTTAAATGCCTTAGCAACTGAATGTCTATGTCCCCGATAAAGGAAATGTGGGGAAGGGGAGCCACCCTCATTTTAATGAAAAAGTGCAGCAGCCTGCCACTCTTCCCCGTGCTTCTTGAGAAAACGATTGCACAGACTCAGAGAAGTCCAAAGTCATAGCAGAATCTCTGAGGCACTCCTGGTTAAGACAGAAAAAATATGATCCAGTCATCTTCATAGTTCTATAGATTATGCGAATAAACCCGTTTTTGTTTTTAAACAAAAGCCAAAGAATCATTTCATAGGGATCATATCCAGCATTTCCTCTAACGTACCCTCAGTCTCACAGTGTTGAAATAGGACTGATCCGCCTACGAGGGATTGCACATCACCCAAGGAGAAGGGAAGGCCTGGAAAGGCAAACACATTACACTGCTTCCCAACACACTGACAAGGAGGGAGGGCAGAGGAGACGTGGGGAGGAGAGAAAAGAAAACCTTATTGCTGTCTCCGTCGAAAATACAGTGTGAATATGAGGGACTAAATCAAATCCGACTGCGATGACCAGTATTTTCACAAGGTGGGATGAAGGGTCTTCTTGCACAAGGAAATGTTCAGTTACAAGAAAAGCAGAAACAGCAGAGGGGGAGTCAAAGCTACACCTGTGATATCAGCTGCATATTGAAACTTGGGGAGCGGGACTGCTTGGTTAGGGGGGCTCCTGGGCTGAGGAGCTCCTTCCCATCACCAGCTTGACCCAGCCGGTCTTCCTGGAGGCTGATGGTTGAGTAACGGCTAGCACTGTGAGTGGCTAGATTGGTGACTCCCTCCGGGCCGACCCCGATGCTAGTACCTGCCTGGCTGCCGTTGATGTAGTCAAAGGATTTACTGGAGGAAGCACTGGCTGTCCGGATTAGACTCAGACTACTGGCTTTTGGCACCACCTGCCCAGCAGGCAGGCTCAGGTGTTTCTTCACTGGTGTCAGCTCGACTGAGTCTGCGCTAAGGTCAGTAGGCTGCTGTCCATATTGTTTGCGAGCCACTGGCTCTCGCGGGCTCTCACTAGATTTGGTGACAGAAGCTACTTCTTTGTCTTTGGCTGAACGGCCAGTTGCCACTTTCCGTAAGCTTCCTCTCTGAGAGGAGGAGGGTGCTTTGGTCCCAACTGGCTGGCTGCTGAGGGAAGCCCCTGAAGAAAACCCTTCATCGGCATCATTCAGGTGTGCAAACTCCTCTCCTCCATTTATGCTTTCAGCACCTAAAACCAAAGTAGAAGACTCAGAGACAGCAAGAGTAAGGGAGAGGCAGAAGTGAACAACACTGGCCTCATCTCGAGAAACGTTTGCTACAAGATGCTAAAGGCCTTACTTACTACTGGACTTCATATTAAATAATTTAGGAGAACAATCTTAATCTACACAAAATTGTAATACATTATTGTGTTTGTTTAGTTTAAATTAGCCCAGCTGTGGCAAAACTATCCAAATTGTGCCTAATTATACTGTCAATACTGAGACACATAGCACTAGGCAAAACAACATTCTGTTATCACAAATCCTTATCATACACATTGCCCTTGATTTGAGACAATCATGGCTACCTATCTAAACTTTTTCCTCATATAGTTCTTAACCCATCACCTGAATGGATTGCACAAGAGACTCTTCTAATTTCAGGGATCCAGTATTACACCAGAAACTCACGTAAACCACAGGACAAAACTAACACTTCTTTCTCTCTCTCTCACTCACTCTCGTTTTTTGAGACAGGGTGTTGCGATGCAGTTCACGCTGGCCTTGAACTCACAAGGACCCTTCTGCCTCAGCCTCTCAAGTGCTGGGACTACCAGTATGCACCACCACACCCAGCCAAACACCTCTTTCTAGCTATAATAAAATTTCATATTTACTTCACTGCTTCTATATGATTTTATAACTTTTAACATGGAACTAGTAAGTTTTCTAACATAATTTAAAAACTACATAGCTTTCAGAAATTTCACAACTCTACTATCTACAAGCTAGCCTCCCTATTTTCTTTTTTTTTTGGTGGAACCAGGGATTGAACTCAGGCCCTTGCACTTGCCAGGCAAGCACTTATTCTACTGAACTATCTCCCCGGCAACCTCCCTATTTTCTTGTTCAGTTAATGTGAAGGAAATACTATTAGGGAGTGGAGGCAGGAATCTAGCAGGGACACTGAAGAAGAGCATTTCTGGTTGATACTATATATTTCTATATTTTGGATTCTCAGCCCTGAGATATATTACTATCATGGCCACAAAATACTGTAATATTAATATTTCATGCAGAATGTCCATTCAACTAATGAAAAAATTGGGTTTTTGTAGAAAGAAAAGCATGTAATACATTGAGCTTGTCATTTCTAGAAAGCCCAGCTCTCTTACTGAAAGTGTAATCAATCTCTTAGAAGTTAACGTATTTCCCTTTTTAAAAAACTGATAATGGCTTACTATACTACTGCTGTTGATTCACAAACTATTTTCCACACACAGCAAGGAAGTTTAATCCGAATTACAAAACAGATCTGCATGCTTGTGTAAGGTAAAATGTTAGGAAACAATCTAAACAAATACTACTTCGAGACTTTCCTAAGCAAAATATATATAAGACACAGACTTTCCTAAGCAAAATATATATAAAACACAATCTTTAACATACATTTGGAAGAATAAAAACAACTCATATAGATTAGTTCTTTCTTTCTAAAGAGAATATCCTTAAAGCAAAAAGCACCTTGTTACAATATATGTGGCACACATACCCAGCAGTTTAACAAAATTTAATCACCATGCAAAGCCATGTGGAAATGCATTTATCAACAAGAATAGCAGCCAACACTTCTCTCAACCCCTTCAAAAGAAGTGTATAAAATGTACCTCAAAATAAAGACATTATTTCTATGAGACCATTTTAGTAATATACTTGGTATAACTGGGAGCAAACAGAAATGAATTGTTGGGTTTACCTAATTAGGAAAAGAGACTGAGAGACTTAGTGCTAGCTTTGAGTCTTGCCACATGCAGACCTGGTGCCCAAGCAACATGGCCAGAAGGGAGATGGTGACAACATAAAAGCCGCCATGCAAGATAATCCACTAGGGTTTTATATGCTTAAGAAACCAGTTTCAGTGAAAGGGAGCACTGACTATATTTTTATCATAGGCACTGTCTTTAGGTTATGTGCTGGTATTTTTTCAACATATTATAATTCCAATTGGAAAACTTAAAAAAAAAAAAAAGGAAAACTTTATAAAACTTTTTAAAATTCAATTGTCTACATTAACTCAAAAGCTCCACCATACTACAAAATTACAAAGTTTTTTTTTTTTTTAATGTGTTTAGTACAGGGTATACAGAGTCTTACTACATAGATCAGACTCACAGTGATCCTTCTGTTTTCAGCCTCCTGAGCCCTATTACAGGAGCACTGGGATTACAGGTGAGTACCACTATGCTCAGTCTCAATTGCCATCTCAGCATGCCCCAGAGGCAGGCACTGGCACCACAGGTTGGGGATTGAACTCCGGCCCCTGTATCTGCCTAAGCAGGCACTTTAATCTGCTAAACTATCTGGCTGGCTCTCACTAAGGTTTTAATTTTTGAGACCGGGTCTGGTTATGAAGTGCACCCTGGCCTTGAAGTCATTATGGAGAGCAGATGGCCTTGAACTTGGGATAATCCTCCTGCTTCTGCCTCCCAAAATCTGGGATCAGACTTGCGCCACACAATGCCCAACCCAAGTTTTGATAATTTTGTTCTGTTTAAAAAAACTTCAAGGGGGGCTGGGGAGATGGCTCAGTAGAATAAGTAAGTGCTTGCCTGGGAAGCGTAAGGTCCTGAGTTCAATCCCAAGGAGCACAAAAACAAACAAACAAAAAAACCCCTCAAGGAGTACAAAAGACAATTGTGTCTCAAAACATTTTTCCTCTTTGATTTTGTTCCTACGTGACACAATTCATGATCCAAAAAAAGTGAAAACAATTTTTAGTGAATGTTTCTCTTCACAGCTGTCTTTCCTATACATTCAGCTTCTTCTGAGATTTAAAACTACAATCTAAGACATTAAAAAGTTAAGTTTAAACTTGCTCAAGAAACTTACTCGCCTGTTCTTGTGGCTACTCTCCCATTCCCCTTCCTAAACTGAAATTTACCAGTAATGGGAGATACTATTTTGGTCCCTTCTCAGAAGTGTATGACTTCTGCTGGGTGATAGCTCAGGCCTATAATCTGTGCTTGGGAGGATGAGGCAGGATTACCAAGAGTTCAAGGCCATCCTGGACCACACAATAAGACTGTCTCAGAAAACAAACAAATAATAAAAAAAAAAAGTAAATGAATTCTGATTTTTTTTTTTTGAGGGGGGAAAGAATCGGGGACTGAACTCAGGCCCTTGCGCTTGCCAGGGAAGCACTCATTCTACTGAGCCATCTCCCTGGCCCCAAATCTTCTACCCATTTCTTTTTTTTTTTCTTGGTGGAACTGGGGATTGAACTCAGACTCTGGTGCTTGCCAGGCAAGCACCTACTGTACTAAGCCATCTCCCTGGCCACTGGCTTCTGATTAATTGGAAGCAACGCTTCAGACTAATATGACATTTTCTAGAATTTCATCAAGTGTTAAAACCTAAAGTAATACTATCTTTAGCACAAATATTCCTGACATCCTAATAATGGTAGCATATGCACATCAAGTGGTTCATTTAATCATCAAGGATGTTGACAAACAGGCTGATGGTAAATTGAGGCCAACTCCATGTTTTGTATCTATTCAGTTTCATTTGTATGCATGTATACCAGATACAACTGATGTTCTGGTAGAATGAAATGAACAGTTATAAACAAAGACAGAAAGGCTGCATCCTCTATAGCCATATAAAGAAGGATCTCTGAAACAGTTCTGCTGTCTGGGTCCCTAGGCCATGCACATGCAACACTGCTAAATCAATCTGGGCAGACAGGCCAGGAGACAGAGGGCAGACTTTGGTTCTTACTGAGCATGCTCAAATCTCTATACCACCAAAGAGCAAGAATTTCTCCAGATAGAAATTTACTGCTTTATGGATGTTTGATAGTAAGTAAAAATACATTTGCTTTTACAAATGTTTGCTTTATTTATTTTATAACTTGTGTAAAGGATCCACAGTAGAAATGTGTTAAGTACTGATAACTGTCTGGCTACAGTTCCCTATTTCACAAAGCCAACTCCTACAGCATTATATGCGAAATAGCAAGGAACTTTTCCTGGCAGAGAGAAGTGTTCTTTCACAGTGATAGGGAGGTAGGTGTAAAAAAATGGCTTTGGAAGGCCTACATAGTAGGAAAAAGTATCTACTAGGATTCTGACTTCTAAGTAATACATTTCATCCTATTTGGGTTCTATGTATCACATTAAGTTGTACAGTAGGCACCAGTATAGCTAGCACATTTATAGTGGGAAGAAGGCAGTAATTCACTAGTTAGACCTAACTAATTTGATTTACAGATTCTAAAAAGCCAATCAATACTAGTATATTCTGCAAAACGGAAAAAGCATTTTTGTTACCTGAACTATAGAATTACAGATAAATTGGCCAGTTTCACTTCAATTTCCTTAGTACATTAAGTTCTAAAAATCTCTTCACAGGTTTTTTTCCCCCCCACTTTTCTTGGATTGGTACTGGGAATTCAATGCAGGATCCTCACATTTGCCAGGCAGGTACTACACCATTGGGCTAAACCCCTGGCCCTCTTCACAGGTTTTTAAAGATTATTATTATTATTATTACTTTTTTTTTTTTTTTTTTTTTTTGCAGTACTGGGAATAGAATTCAGGGCCTTGCATTTGCCAGGCAAGCACTTATTCTACTGAGCTATCTCCCCAGCTCAAGATTAAATTATTATTATTTTTTTTAATTTATTTTTTATTTTATTGAAGTACAAATATCAATCAGACAGTTTTATTATTATTATTACTATTTTTTTTTTTTTTTTGTGGGACCAGAAATTGAACTCAGGACCCTGCACTTGCCAGGCAAGCACTTATTCTACTAAACTATCTCCCTGCTCCCCAAGGTTAAATTATTAAATACATTCACACTGACCAATAAGGCTCATGTCTATTGGGTACACTTTCCCCCTAGAATAAACATGCTCAGTAAGGGAAAAATCCCAAGCACTTGCAGACTGTAGGAGACAGACCCTGCCTTGTTAGTAGCCATGCCAAGCTGCTCTTGGGTTACACAGGACGCACACTCCAGGCCAACACAAGGGGTAACTGAAGTCATACCTAACCTGGTGCTAGGCATAGGGCAAGAAGAGTGCTTTGCAAGGAGGAGCTAGTACACCCTAGGGAGGGAGAAACACACACTAGAATGGAAAGATGCTCTGCGGGGGGAGAAAGAACCAACATCCTTCCCCAGCAACTGCCTCACTGCCTTCTGCCTACTCAGCTCTGTCCTACCCTCTGTTGTGGCTGCTGCTGAGTTGGGCTCCGGCGAGCGGTGCTCAGGGGTCCTGCGCACTGGCACCTCCCCCTCTTGCACACGTTTGATCCCTAGGTCAGTGGAGCCGTGTTGGATCGGGGAGCCAGGAATGCTCGAGTCAGCCTCGTTTGAGAAGTCAAAGCCATCTGGGATTCAACATATAAAATTTTAGTGCTTTTGTGCTGCTCTACTCTTTTTCTGAGCATTTTGACCCAGGTAGGTAAGAGAATGTATATATGGATATGATATTAACACAAACATTACTAATACAGTTACATGTGTGTACACAGCTTGCACACACATAAGGTGGCTGATGAATAATGTGAGGTTTGCAAATGAGCAGGACAGAAAACTAGGGATTATTAAAATGTCAATTGGTATCTCTTTGGCAAGACAGCTCAACTATTCAAGTCTATGAAGTATTGCTGAGCTCAACACTTAAGGAAAAGCAAAAACAAAAATCAGAAACAAGAACCAGCTCTTATGGGTTGCTTACCACGCTGTTAGTGTGGTTGTTAGTTTCCTCCCATGGTGCTCAGACATGCACCTTTTTGCTCCCCAGTACATAAACAGGTTTAAAGCAACTTTTTTCCTACTGTTATCATGAGTTCAAAAAACATAAAAATTAACCTGGTCTTACTTTCTGTTTTAACATTCATAAAGCATTCTAACATCTTTATACATATTCATATATATTTATGCTACAACAATTTTAAGCATTTAATGCTTTTTTAGGGGGTCTTTTTGAGACAGGGCTTCACTACACAGTTCAGGCTGGCCTTGAACTCACTTAGTGGCCCAGGCTGGTGCTTAACTTCCCAGCTATCCTCCTGCCTCAGCCTCCCGAGTTCTGGGAGTGCTTGAGATTTGCAAGTGTGCGCCACCACGCCCAGCTCTAGTGCTGTTTTTAAAAACTAAAAATCTTTCGAAGTTCTCTCTGTGGTAACATGCCCTGTGCAATTTGGGAGGTACTTGACAGATTATGGGACTTTGTCCTTACCTTCTCTTCTCCACCTGTGACGACGGATTGAAGCTGTTGTGATTGCAGTCCGAGAAATCCTCGGCACTGTTGGGGTGACTTCCACTTTCAGGACCTTCTGGCCTTCTTGGGAGGAATCAGGAGCATCAAACGGCAGTGAGTTTTTCATGGCATTGGCAACCTGCAACAATAATATAAATACAATACAATAATATAATATAATACACGAATTTACAACCAACATATTTGTTGGTTATTCTATACTTTCCATAATCTTTTGCATATATCTTTAAACTCTACTGTTGTAACCTACAAACGGACAAAAGTATCAGAATGGTTTGTACTGCCAATGTTCTGTATTCTCTATTGTTTTTTGAGACAGAGACTCATTATTAGGTAGTCTAGCTGACCTTCAACTCAAAGCAATCCTCTTGCCTCAGCCTTTGAAGCACTGGGATCCCAGGTGTGCACCATTACACCCAGCCTGGGTTCTAATCTTTTAAGAAGGCTTTAAATAAATGAAGATTTATTTGTTAAAATGTAAGTCACACACTATGCACTCCTTTTTTTTTTTTTAAATGTGTTTAGTACAGGGTCTTACTAAGGTTGGATTTGCAGTGATCCTCCCGTTTTCAGCCTCCCAAGTGCTGGGATTACAGGCAAGCACCACCACACCCAGTCTTAATCACCCTCTCAGCATGGGGTGGGGAGGCCCTGACATCCTTCAACTTTAAAAGGGGAAAAAAAAAAGAAAGCATTTAACATTTGTGTCCTGGTACAAAACAAGTTAGAATTAAATTTCTGATTGTTCTACTGATAAGTAATATGCAAAACTTAATCCTCGATAAGCACTAGAAATTGTCCACACCTACATACTTCCAGCACTATGTCCCACTACTTTCTGCTTAGGCCAAGTCTGATTAACTGGTGTCAGACCCATCCATGTTCTTTGTAAGTGGGCAGCACTGGCCTAGCAAAGGCCATAAACTAGCATACTAACTTCCTTTCTCCCAATTGGGATGGAGTGACCTGGACAGACAGGTGAGACCGACCAGACCTGTTGCCTGTTCCAAGAACGGTGGAGTGGACCAGGGTTAAGTCTCCCGAGTTTGACCTTTATAATTTTTCTACACATCATGCTAATTTGTGTGCCAGCTTTTATCACATGGCTCTAACTGTGAATAGTGGCTACCTTCTCTTTTACATATAATACCCTAAATGCCTCAATTTAATTTACAACATTGTTGCAAGGATAGATCAGAAACCTTAACTTTCTTAAGTACACAGTTTTCTCTTTAATATGTACCTTTTAATTTCGTCATCTGTTTGTTTTAACATGACTAGGTAAAATTAGGAATAGTAAGCCAAATTGGTGACACACACCTCTATAATCCCAGCACTCTGAGAGGATGAATCAAGTTGGGAGAATTACAAGTATGAATCCTATCTGGGCAATTCAGCAAGTTAGACGCTGCCCCAAAATAAAACCTAAGGGCTGGGGATTAGGATCAATGTAAGAGTTTTGGATATCAAAGATCAGTACCCCTCACCTCATCAAAGGCTTTTAAAAAAGTACCAGTCAAAAATGTATCAATAGCATTTATAAAATACTACAGAATCTTAAAAACTAGAAAGCAATAAAAATCTCCAAATTCAAATCACCTAGACTCTAACACTTCAAGTTTCCTCTGTCCTGTGTCCATTTTCTTAAAAAACTGTATATTTCCTTTTTAATTAATGTAAGTTGATATTTTTCTTTAATATAAATTCTCAAACATGCAATTTTTTTTAAATCCAAACTCTTGACCTCTAACTTTTTTTTTTTTGTGGAACTGGGGACTGAACTCAGGCCCTTGTGCTTGCCAGGGAAGTGCTTATTCCACAGAGCCATCTTCCTGGCCTTGACTTCGAACTTGCCAGGCATAAATTACTGTGGAACGTTTAGATTATTTTTATTTCCTTTGCAATTAACACTGAAACATTGTGCTTATCATTTTTTGGGTATTTAGTTTCCTGGGAATACACTGTTGGAAAGCCAAAGAAAATACACAAATTACCGAAGTGCCTCCATGCTCCATAGGGGACTGGCATTCCTCAAGTAACTGTTTGTATTTCTGACCCCTGCTGTTTTTTAGGGGAGTATGTGATCTTCTCCATTAAGCATTTCACCGTGATTTTCTTGTTGGGCCTACTGAATATTTTCTGTGCACTGCACATTAATGCTGGTTGTATCGTCGGGCGTGGTGGTGCATGCCTGTAATCCCAGCACTCCGGAGATTGAGAAAGGAGGATTATTGTGAGTTCGAGACCAGCCTGAGCTACAAAGTGAGCTTAAGGCCAGCCTGAACTGCATAGTGAGACCCTGTCTCAAAAAGACCAAAAAAAAAAAAAAAAAAAAAAAAATGCTGGTTGTATCAATCACTGCTGAGAATGCCTTCCTGACTCATGATCCCACCTTCAGCCCTGAGTACAGCTGGCACTACAGTTTTCTACGGAACTCAGTGTTACTTAAAACCTTTTTCTTTTAAATAATTTCAAAGCACTAATTCTTTTTTTATATGAACTTTCTTTTACCTTTTATTTTAATCCAATAGTACATTTTTAGGCATAGGCATATTTCATAAAGAATAAATAACTCACCAATAGTGGTTGAGAAAAGAGTTCTAGTTGAGCTCTGTAAATGATATCATCAAGAACTTCCTGGCCAAGGTCCCACTGTCCATTATACCTGTGGAAAAGGAGAAAACTTACTGTTTCATTGAGACAGAGTCTCACTAGTTCATCCTGGCCTTGAACTCACTGTGTAGCCCAGGATGGCCTCAAACTCATGGCAATCCTCCTGCCCCAGCCTCCTGAGTGCTGCGATCACAAATGTGTGCCAACTCGGTGTCTTTGGCAAGTATCTCTAATCTTTAATAGAATTTTTTTGTTTGTTTTTGTGTTTTGAGAAAGGGTCTCATTTTGTAGGTCAGGCTGGCCTTGAACTCACTATGTAGCCCCAGCAGGTCTCAAACTCGGGGCAATACTGCTGCCTCAGCTTCCCCACTGCTGGGGGTATATGCATGCACCTACATACTGGAAAATAACACAACTTTTTTACTGTTCCAAGTCTTACTATTTCATTTCTAAAACAAGATTTTTCACACCAAATCTGAACTCTGGGATTATAGGCATGTATCACCAAGCCCAGACTATCTCATTTATTTCTAAACTGTCCTAGTTTGTGTTATAATAACAAAATGAAGATTTCAAATACCATGCTTACAGTAGTTTAGAGCCAGGGGTGATGACCCTGTTTCAAAAAGCCAAGAACAAAGTTTCTTCATATAAATTTTTCATGTTTTGATATGCAGAGTAACTTAATTCATACACTCATGAAAACTTGTGTTGTAAACAATGTAGAGATACATAGGTAGTCTTCTATACAGAAAGCCTGACAATTTCTGAGATTTTTAGGCACAGTTATGCCTAAATTTCAATTTTAGTGTCCAGTTATGTTATACTTAAAAGTGCTGAAAGGAACTGGAAAACAAGATTTTTGTCCCACTATGCAACAAATGATTCTGTATTATTTCTGACAAAGGAGAAAGGAAACAAAAAGAATAATACCCAAGCATTAGCAAGAACTCATGAACTGCACACCCCGCCTACTCACATGGCATAATAAACCCCCGTGAGGAGCTGCACCATAAACTCAGGATCCAATACTATTCGACCACAGAGTTCTTTCCAGTGTTTTTCATGTTGCCGAGGAAACCCACTCACACAAACCCTAGAAAAACAGCATTTACCATTTACCATGTGTGATTTCCTGATTTGGTAATTAATGTTTTTGCTTTCATAATTTCATTAGGTCAATTATTCATTCTTCAAATATTTAATGACGCTTGGCATATATCAGTCATTGTTCTGGGCCCAGGATACAGTCATGAATAGGTAAAAAATTAAAATGTATACCATTATAAAGCCCATTTACTAGTGGAAAGCAGTAACTTTTCGCAAATAGCCAATGAATTCTTTCACCAACATTCCTCTCCCTTAGTCACACATGTCCCTCAATTTTATTTGCTAAGTGTAGAGATCTCAAAGAGAGGTTTCAAAATACTGTCTGCAAAGCCAGTTTTATTTATTTCCCATGTTTTTGGTTTCATTTAAGCAGAATAAAATGTGCACAGGAGCCATCTATTCACTCTGACCCCATGTGAAGTGACACTGGCCTGGGCTGCTCTTTGACTGGCCAGCGGGTGGTCTCAGGTATTACACAGTAGGGCTGCTGCTCAGAAGAAGCGGCGCGTCCCAGCTCCTGCAGTGTACCAGTACCCTCAGAAGCCAGCAAGCAGAATGTGCTTTGCTTCCTCATTGCTTTACAGCCAAGATCTAGTCCTTGAATTTCTATGCCCTGATCAGTACCCCTGGGTGTCCTCCAGTTCCACATGCTCTGGCACATTTGTCAGGGTGAGCCGTGGTGGATGGGGAGAGGAGCCCAAGAGCAGCTCAGTGTCCACAGGAGGTGCTGCCAGCTCAGAAGTATGACAAGCAGAGACTGTTTTCAAAGAACCATGAACATTCCCTACTTTCTACCCATCCCACTTGAGATCCTTCCAAAAATACTACTCTTAATAATTATCAAGGACCAGGGATATAGCCCAGTGGCACTGGGCCTGCTGACATGTGTAAAATTCTGAGTTTGATTCCTAGTGTAATGGGCTTTATTATTTTAATCAATTAAATGTTTTAGGATAAATGTGAATCTAGAAAAAAAAATTAGTACTTAATGCTTTATGGTCTAAATAATTTTTTAATTTCATATACATATTTTTTTTTGGGGGGGTCTAGTTTAAGCTGCTTTAAGACCAGGTCTGGTGTGGCTTGTGAAGTTGGGGATCAAACTGCAGTCCCTTGAGCCTGATTATATTTGCCCAAGTGGCGCTTTAAACAACTATGCTAACCGGCAAGCCCCCATACATGCATATATTAACTACTGTAAAATATTCCAAGTTGTCAGTGGCACCACATTAAGGTAGAATGGTGTGGGGAAAGTGGAGTGGAAATTCAACTTCAAGAAGAAAGAGGAAGAATATAATGTCAGACTATTAAAGAAGAGGCCAGCTCATGTGTTCTTCAGCTGATGTTGGCAAGCAGTACATTCTTATGGCACTTTGTGCACATTTACAATAACCCCAGGCTCTGTGTGTATGCACGGATAAGCGGCTGCCACCCACAAGCCAAGAGCTCCTCCGTCACAAGGAGCTGACCAAGTGACACCTCAACCATGGACTTTTCAGTCTCCAGACCTGTGAGAATATACTGCCATCCCATCCCAATCGTAAGTAACTCAATGGTTATCAAAAATTGCCCAATATTCACACACTGGAAATTATACCATTTACAACTAAAAAGACAAAAATGTTGAAGCTAGAAAAGGTGGTGCCTATCTGTATATCAAATACTTGGAGGCAAAGGCAGAAAAATCTCATTTAAGAACAGCCTAAACTGGGCGGTGTGGCACATGCCTGAAATCTCAGCATTTGGAGGCTAAGGCAGGAGGATCCTTGCAAGTTTGGGAGAAGCCTGGGATAAAGTGAGCTCAAAGCCAGCCTGAACCGCAAAGTGAGACCCTGTCTCACAAAGACAAAACAAAACAAGAAGAGCAGTCCAGGCAACTCAGTGAGACCTTATATGTCAAAGACAAAAACAGTCCAAGGTATATGGCTGAGTGGTAAAGGGCTTACTCAGCACATGAGCCCCTGAGCCCAGTCCTTGACACTACCATAAACACAACAACAAAGATGAGGGCAAGGGAGACAGTTCAGTGGAGTAAAAGCTTGCCTAGCAAGCTTTGAGTTCAATCCCTGGTACTACCAAAACACTCCCCAAAAAACCAAAGATGACTGACTTAAAGTGTCAGCTTAGGAATATTTATGGGTGCTAAGCTTTTCAAAGTTGTTTTGGGAGACAGGCAAACAAGTGTTATAGGACTAGCAGCCACTGCCATAGCTTTGTTTTCTGTTTTCTTTTTTTGGCAGAACCAGGAATTGAACTCAGGCCCTTGCACTTGCCAGGCAAGCGCTTATTCTACTGAGCCATCTCCCTGGCCCCTTCTTCTTCTTTTTTCTACTGAGCCATCTCCCCGGTCCCTTCTTCTTTTTTTAAATGTATTTTAGTACAGGGTCTACAGGGCCTCATTATACAGACTGGACTTGTAGTGATCCTCCTGTTTCAACCTCCCAAGCACTGGGATTACAGGCATGCAGCACCACGCCCAGTCTCAGTCACCTTCTCGGCATGCCCAGTGCCATAGCTTTTATTACTAGGAAACTATTAAAGACTACACTAACACTGCCATTAAGAGGCCTGGCATTCTTCTTTTAATGAATCCAAAATAGCCACCTAATAAATTTGTCTGTAGATTGGCACTAAGGGCTTAAGCTAGTATTTACTAGAAAATAAAACATATGTTAACAACAAGAACTGTGTTATTCATTAATACTATTAGAGGCTCATTTAAAAATATTATCAATGGAATAATATACTTACTTTAGAATTTGTAAAATTATTATATTATTATTATTATTATTATTATTATTTTTTTTTTTTTTTTGTGGGACTGGAGACTGAACTCAGGACCCTGCGCTGCCAGGCAAGCACTTATTCTACTGAGCTATCTCGCCGGCCCTAGAACCTGTAAAATTATTGATGTAGCATCTAGACTGGGTTTCTCCCAATAAGCAAAATGAATGTCTTGTTATAAAAAGGTCCACACTCTTCCCAGTAACACAAAGCATGAGAACAGGGCCCAAGAACTCGCAACAGTCCTTTCTAGGATTTACATACACCCCATGTCATTCCCTCCTCCAGGCAAAGCTGTGTCTTGCTTCCAATAGAAGGCTGCAAAGTCACGCTTGTGGGATTCTGTGGACTAAGACACTGGGGCTCACTGGCCTCACCCTTGTCCCCTGGCTTTGGAAAATAGGCTGCCCTACCACAGGCAGGCAGTGCCGGAAGGCCCATGCGCATGGAAATGAGCTCTGTCCTCCCAACAGACAGGCTCTGCCCACAGGGTGTCAGCCAGGAAACAGACCTCAGCTCCAGAGGATACCCTGCTTCCAGCCTAGCAAACCCTAAGGAGAGGACCCAGCTAAGCGAAACCTAGATTCCTGGCCACTACACAATGTGAAATCATAAATGTGTGAGGCATTAAAAAAAGAGACCTATGTAGCAATAGAAAACTACTACACCATTCATCCTTTTGGGGGCTCAGTTTCCTCAAGTAAAAATCAGTTGGACAGGATAAAACCTGGAGCCAAAATTCTGGGACTTAAATCTTTTTCTACAGTGGAAAGTTAAAATTTTAGCCAAGTTTGTTCAGATCATTAGAAATCCTGATTTGAGACACATAGAACCACCCCCACAGGACCAGAGATTGCTGGTGTCATGGTTACCTTCTCCCCAACACTGGGGCAGTTGTCTGTGAAGTGTACACGTGAAGGTTTATAGGCCTGGAGACATTCCCAGGTGCAGCCCTTCAAACCTTGAGCAGAGGACCTGGCCAAGCCAGACCCAGGGACAAGAAACTGCCTACTTACTTGACATTCCCAATGCACATTATAAAATGTACACCCAGAAAATGGTATCACTAGAAAATCCTAAACTTAGATGTCTTGACCTAAGTCCTGCTCAGGAAGGAACTAACTCCTTTGATGCTAAAATAATGTTCAGGAAGTCAGGAGGAATGATTCAGCTTCCTACAGGGATATTAAGTTCTGTTAACTACTGTGCCGTGAGAGGTTACAACACAGTGTGGCAAACAACAAGCTCAATAAATTTTTTTCCAATGAATAAAGGAATATGAAGTTGACAGTAATTACACTTCTTACCTGGAGCCCATCTGACAAAGGGACTGGTAAGATGAGGACGGCATATACACAATAGCAGAATTATAACACAGCATGAGGAAACTCAGGACTTCAAACCTAGGGGGAGAAAAAGGAAAAAGTTTCACAAACAATATTTCTGCCAGCGTCTGTAGTGAATTGCTTATTTAAGGGATGGTTATAATATTGCCTACATATTTGACCTTTATGATTTCTTAGGCAGGTACTATAGCAGCTTCCTTTCTATATCTATAGCCTCTGCTGTCTTCTCTATGTCTTCTTGAGAAACAAATCACCATAACACCAAAGGCCATCTTGCTATTGACTGCATCCTAAAACCCAAACTTCAGTCTGTGAAGCCTCTCCTCAACCCACCTCTCAAGCCACCTTCCCCCCATGGACTCCACTGTGCCACACCATGCCTCACACCATCCCATGAGTGTGCCCGCAACTTTCCTATCCCTGCTTCCATGCTTGCTGCTCCATCTTGCCATACACACCTTTCCAGGCTGTAAGATGGGCTATACCTACTGCAGTGGTGGTGAACCTTTCAGAGAATTCAACCCTAACCAACAGTCTGCGCAGCACCTGTGCCCAAAGTTCAGCACCACTGCCCTAGCACATTAGTCATTTCTCTAAGTCTGTGGCCTACACAGGCTTTCCCACATGTTAAGCACATTCATGGTAACAGCGCTGCTATGTCTGTCAAAACAAATACTATGTAGAATACAGAGGTCCAAACAGACATGTTTGTTTTTACTTAAGAGAGCCTTGGTGGAAGACCAGAGGATGGCTTGATTAATAAATAATCTTGCCTTTGCCCAAGAGAAGTGTGGCTTTTGCTTCTTAGAAGTAATCTATGTTTAAAAAAAAAACAAGAAGTAATCTATGTCATATGTCTTCAGAGTATTTTTGTTTAGAACTCAGGCTGGTAAACCAGAAATCATGGTAGTCCCATCCATATACGACAATTTTGGAGGGACAGAAAGAACCACTATGTGATTTAATATGGAGACTTCAAATCACCTGGATCAGCTGACTAGAAGACCAGGATCAACTACATGACCAATTAATCTATAGGATGAAGCCTTTACCAAAACTGGATACCACAGCTTGAGAGAACTTCCCTAGAAAGCAACACACCCGTGTACGCTGTCACACATTCGGGTCCTGACTTCCTGGGGAAGCTCAAAGTCCTCCCATACTTCACCTTATACCTCTCTCCCTTTGGCTGATTTTAATCTGTATCCAGACCCTGTAGTATACCCTAACTCTGAGTATCAAGTTCAAGGCCTTCTGAAAGTCTTTCTTACACCTCATTAAACAAGAGGGTACAACAGCAAACAAACACTGAGTTGCTATTAGAAATTAGAACAATCTAGGGATGGGGAACTCTGCAGTTTATCTGATTTTTGGCACTAATTCCAATCTATAATTCAAAAAACAAGGTATAGAAAAGATAAAGAAAAATAATAAAACAACCAAAAGCAAGATAAACAGCCTGAGGGGAAAGTTTCTAAATTGTAACACTGACATATGACCCTGGGTGGGTTTGGCTCACTCCATGCCCAGACTCCGGCCTCTTTTTTTTTTTTGCAGAACTCAGGCCCTTGTGCTTGCCATGGAAGCACTTATTCCACTGAGCCATCTCCCCAGCCCCTTGGACTCTTTTTTTTGTTTGTTTTTTTAGTGGAAATATAAAGGTAAAAA
>PVKA01006829.1:0-81257 GCA_004027165.1 Ctenomys sociabilis | reverse complement strand
TTTTCTCTTTATCTTCTCTATTTCTCTTCTCTGTGTATATGTGATTGTATGTGATAGAGGAGCTTGAATTTACGAAGCACTGAGCCCGGGCCCTTTGATTCTTATTTTATTTTGAGACACTGTTACCGAGTTGACCGAGCTGGCCCGCAACTCGAGGTCCGCCCTGCTGCGGGTCTTAAGCGTGCGTAGCCACTGCTGCCTTCTCACGCTGTTTCTTCATCTGCTGCCTTTCCCGCGGCAAAGAGAGTAAAGGCTGTTGATCTCTGGAAGTATTCTGGGGCAGCGTTATTCATGAGGCTCTTCAGATTTTTACTTTAAAACACATTGTTTGTACAGCAGTCATGGCCAAAGGCGATTGATATATTCAAGAGAAATAAAATAAAAGAAAGTATTAGTACAATGAAATGGTCAAAGTATGACGTAGGAACCAGACTGCCTGGTTCCACCATGACTGGCATGAGATTTTGGGGCAGTTCCTTAAGCCTGAGTTCCTTGGACTCAGTCTCTTATTTGTGCGATAGGAATTAACTTTACCATAGCTTTTTAGACAAACAACTTTAGTTAAACATATATAATGCAATATATTAGTATATATACAAGTATAAGGTCTTACTTTAAGGAAACAAGTCATTCAATTATTGATCAATATGAACATTTTCGTGCAAGTTCTTCAACAATTGATACATTTCTATGCATTGGTAATTTGTTTTATCCTATTTTCTGCCTAGATTGATGCTTTTTTTTTTCTTTTGGAAGAACAGGGGATTGAACTCAGGCCCTTGTGCTTGCCAGGGAAATGCTTATTCCACTGAGCCATCTCTCCAGCCCCTGATACTTTCCTTCTTATATAGACTTATGGGAACTTTCATACGCTACATACATACATTTCATTGCACAAAAGTATTTTGCAAATTGTACCAACCAAATTGTTGTGCTTAACATTACTTATATGAGTTTTTATTCAGAGTTTATTTTCTAAGGGATTACTCATTTTAGTCTTCATTTTTTTGCTTCAGAATTTATACCTACTTGAACAAGGTCTTCATATCTATTTAAGATATCTTAAACTATATGCCTTTCTTCAAATATATATTTATACATCTGACAGCTTCATAACCTAGCAGTCCTTTCATTCACAGCATGAATTATTAGCCCATTACCCTTTTCCTTTTTCTCTTTCTCTCTCCATCTAAGCAGGATAATCGGCCTTCAAATGCTATTTTTATCATTAACAAATTGTCTTATTCTCCATATCAAATTTTGAATACATTTTGACATCTAAGAGGACAACTCCATCCTTTCTAGCTGTTGTTCAATATATCCTCTGTTGACCTCAGACATTTTTCTCTTTCTTATGAATTATGAAATGGACTTTTCATCTTCTCTGGTAAAATAAATGTTGAGATCTTAATTATATTGAATTATTCTTGCAACAAGACCATGAAATAGAAAATATGACAGACTCGAGAAGAGAAGTTCTTAGGATGTTTTAGTCCAGACACCTTAAACAGGAAGATATAGTCATTATAACTGTAGTGGGAGGGACTTTGAATTTGTTTTAATAGCAAATGGAGATATGTGTATTGGTCAGACTGCAGGATGCTGATCAGTCCTTGTTTTACAAAACAAAACAAAACAGCACACACACACACACAATCACACAAAATGTGCTTTTTTTCCTAAGCAGTTCTAATATCATGTGTTATGTATGTTGACTTTCTATGTAATATTTCATTTGAATAAAATTTTTATCACTAAAATGTATTTAAAAGTCAGTGTTCATAAACACATTTTTCCCCAAACTTTATCTCTAAAAGATTAACTGAATAAATGTGCAGAGTGTTTATTTATTATTAATTTAATTTAATTTATTTTTTGCGGTACCAGTGGTTGAACTCAGGACCCTGTGCTTGCAAGGCAAACATTTATTCTACTGAGCTGTCTCCCAGCCCCCACAGTGTTTAGTATCTAGCAAACCTCAGCTTTGCATAAAACAATAAGGTAAGGCCACATTCCTATTCTATAGCAGAATCATATTCAATCATTTAATTATATATAAATTAATACATAATTTATATATAATTATATATTTATACATAGTAAACTTATATATAAATTAAATGATTGAATACAGTTCAATATGCAATCCTGACCATCAGAGCTATTGTAGAGACATTTAAGTTTTATGTCTGGAAATCTATATAAATCTAAAACATTTCTTTTTACAAAAAAAATTATTTATTTAATCTTTATTAATTTGACACAGGGTCTCACTGCTCAGATTAAACTAGTGATCCTCCTTTCTCAGCCTCCCCAGTGCTGGGATTGCAGGGGTGTGCCACCATGCCCACTTTCAGTGGCTGGTGTGGCACGGTGCCGCACAGCATATATTACCAGAGATGGAACGTATGTCCTGTTGCTTGCCAGGCAGGAGGTCAGGCCTCTGAGCTTTCTTTCTGGCCCCCAAAGTTATATTATTACCATAATGAAAATATTTGCAAACGTTGATACTTATTTTATTTAGTTTGAAACTATTAGAACTATCCATGGAATATTTGGGGCAAATTTTTTTTTTCAGCGGTATTGGGAGTTGAACTCAGGAACTACCACTTGCCAAGCAAGTGCTTATTAACTGAGCTATCACTCCAGGCCAATATTTTATACTGTCTTTTTAGATTAAGTCTTTTAAATAATTTCTTATGAAAGTATTAATGCATTTGCATGAAAAATACCCGTATAATATATTTGGATGTATGTCTAATCAATATGGACAGAACTAGATTCTGCTATCTAATCAGAAAGTCAAGTACTACATTTACTAAATGTTAATTTTTGTGTATTATAGAATTTGATACAACTTACTATTGTCTGTTGTAATGTAGATTCCAAACTTAGTTTTGTCTGGTATAATATATCTTTCTAAACTAGATCTATCTTCATCATCATGTAAAATATCTGATTAAAACAACTTTTAAAATTTTGTTAAAGAAAATCTTTGTGTAAGATATAGAAAGAGTTTGGGACAGTGGTTCGAAAATTTATGCTCAAAACTTTATCAGAGTCTGGAGAGATAGTTTGGCAGGCTAAGCAGCACAAGGACTTGAGTTCATACCCTGGTACTGCATCTGGAACTCTGCCCTGAGACTGAGTTCTGTGGTGCATGCCTTTGTCCCAGCGCTGTGGAGGCTGAGATGGGAGGATCACTATGAGTCTGAACTGTATAGCGAGATCTTATACCAAATAAATAAATAAAGGAATAAATAAATGAGTAAATTTAAAAAAAATTTAAAAAGATTTTCATACCACTGTCTTCCTTCACAATGCATCCACACATACAATGACCTTGTTCTACGCACAGATGATACAGATACCTATTATGTTTGTACTTATGCAAGTAAATGACTTCTGCATAGCTTGTTCATGGAGGAATACTTATCGCTTCCTAATAGTTGTTAACATACTTTCAAATAATTCTGTTTCCAGTACCTTTTATGTAGTGCATGGGAAGCTTCCTACGATCTACTCTAAATCTGCTAATACTTTCATTCTTAGTGTATCAAATATTTTGAAATTTAAGTAGATCTGTCAAAAATACAGTCATTTTTGCCTTTTGGGAAATCTAGACCTATTTGCTATTTTCTTAAATTTCATGTTTTATTTCATTCTATGGACAATATTTTAGTTAGGTAAAAACCTTTATCATATATTCCAGAAGCTTTCCCAGAAAATATTATTCCATGTGCATAATACATATAGACTATTTGAAAGAGTAACAAGCATAATGTAAATGCTTAGCAAATGACATTTGCAACTATGTCTTAGATACAAAGTAATACTTTCTTTTATGAATGTAATAATTCTTAGCCATTATTGCTGTATACAGCTGCAAATAATCTAGCAGAGTACCTAAATTATTTCTTCTGTCCCACTGAAATTACCAGAGTAACAATCTTTATTTTTTGTGTTTAGGGAAGGGTCTACAGGGTCTACAGGGTCTCACTACTAGATCAGACTTGTGATCTGTCTCTTTACAGCTTCCCAGGTGCTGGGATTACAGGCCTGCACCACCATGCCCAATGTCAATTGCCTTCTCAGGGTACCTGGGGGATGGGGCCAGCGCGGCAAGGTCCAAACCCCTGGTCTCTGTGCCCGCTTGCAGGTACTTCAATTTGCTGAGCTAGTTGGCCATCTGTCCCACTGAAACTAGTCTTGATCATATGCCAAGATTTTACAAAGGGATTTTGAAGTTACATACAACATGAGCCTCTGTTTTCAGGTCTTTGAGCCAAGGACAATGTGAGGTACAAATATCTTCCTATGAATTGAGTTTAACTATTAATAAAAAATCTGAACCCAGGTTTTAATAAGTTATTATGATGGTTCCTTGACAGTAGATATTATCTTGATTTTAAAGTGAGTGAGGTAGACATACAGAAGATAAAAGAAATCAGGAGGCTCTAAGGAGTGGGCGTGTGAACATGATTTGTATTGGAGTTGTTTGCAGAGGGTGCATAAAAAGCTACTCCCTTCCCAGGGAGATATAAATGAGTGTGAAGGTCTGACGGTGGTTCCTTAAGCTATGGGAATTGATGCTGGTGGATGATTTCTAAACACAGGGGAAGCTGGGCAGGGTGATAGTGGGTCCACACAAATACACCAGAATGACACCTGGCAGAGATCGAGACTTTTGAATGACTCAAAATAATTTTGGTAAGAAAGAGCATGTAGTATTCTATAACAGTATCCCCACTCAGCCAACATACGAAATTTTTAATAACACTTCATTTGAGAGGAAACATCAGAGATTGTATGTGAACATTAGACACTTGACAGTGCAGGACTGCTAGTCACCACTGTGAGCTCCTTCATTTCACATGTGAGAGGCCCCAACATTGGTGGACTAACATATGATAAATGACGGAGAAGCCCCACCTTCCAGGTACTGGACCAGGTGCTTTACCTTCACTTGCATCCCCCATCATACTTTGGCACTGTCTGTCCTTTCATTTATCACCAATAAAGGAAATTAAATTTAAAGGAAATTAAATGCTCGCTTCATGTCGGAGAGTCGTGCGTGTGCTGCTCTGTTGTAGATCAGGGCTCATTCCGTTCCCCCTACCACTATGACGCACAGGCCATGTTACTGTCTTGGTGGTCTACACAACATTGTCCTAGTCCACTCTGTTCACCAACTGTGGTGCTCATTTGGTCCCTGGTTAGACATTGGTAGAGCACAGTCCACGCAGCTCTTCAGAGGGTTTCGGTAGATTCCTGCTCTAGTCGTATATATATGTAGCAATGACTGGCACAATAGCATGGTTTTGTATGCATCTTTTCTTTCCTTTTTTCCAGAGGAATTTAGTCTATTAAGTTAAACTAATAGCAAATTCTTGCCTATTACTTCTGTTTCTGAGCAGTACCCAAATAAGAAAGTGCCTTTTGGACTCACACCTAGTAAGGAGTGTATGGACGTATGTGCCAGAGGTTTTTCTTTTTTCATGTTGATCTTCTGTCTTTTCCTTCCTGCTGATTTTATGTTGCTTTATTGTGATTCCAATTTATTGTTCCTACCTTATTTTTCTCCCAAAAATTTGTCAAAGTAAGCCACAAACACATAGCCAGGGAACATGCTGTATTACGTTTTGGTACTGTTTCTTGATTTTTCTGTAACATAATTGGCAAGGGTGTGAACCTTAATCTGTTTAGGCTATTGCAACCAAAACACAGTATCAGAAACAGCAATTCCTTTTTGACATTCTGGAGGCAGACAAGGGAAGAGGCAGGTGCCTGTAGATGGCATCTATGGCCTGCTATCCCTAATCAGCTTTCTTGCCACTTTAAGCTCACATGCAGGAAGGCACCACCAAGCTCTTTAGAGCTTTTGTAAAAGTTGGAATCTCATTAATGAGGGCTTCCTGCTATGACATCATTGCCCTGTGAGTGTCCGGCTGTAATGCCATTGCTTAGGGGATTAGTGGACCAATATGTGGATTGCAGAAGGACACAGACATTCAGGGTGCAGCAATATTCTCTATACTTTCCTGATTTGTTCTCCACATTGCTTAAACTCATGTCTTTCATATAAATTAAATATAAGCTCTGAGAATTGGCAAGTTCATGCATAAGGCATTCTTGTGTGATGAAGATTTACTTTATAAACCCAGACAGGATTTCTTTGGTTTGGACATCATTGCCAGGCACATCATTCGCCATGGTTCAAAACTGGTTCATGCGGAGGCCCCAAGAGGGGCCTCAATCTCAAAATTATTCAGTTCACAAATTAAATGGAATTTTAAAATTAGTTATCTCCTCTTGAAATACATAAATTGTCACTATAATATAATGAAATATATTGTTAATGATAATTATTTTGCTAAAGCAGTTGACATAAAACATTTTAGCATTATTTCAAAAGAGAAAAAATGAGAAAATCAATACTAATAACATATAAAGATAAATTGTTGATTGCATCTTCATATGAGCTAAACATCATTTATTTTTTAATACATTTTGCAGAGGCACATAAATTAATATTTTTTCTTCTTCCTTCCTTTCTTCCTTCCTTCCTTCCTTCCTTCCTTCTTCCATTCTATTCTATTCTATTCTATTCTATTCTATTCTATTCTATTCTATTCTATTCTATTCTTTCTTTCTTTCTTTCTTTCTTTCTTTCTTTCTTTCTTTCTTTCTTTCTTTCTTTCTCTCTTTCTTTCTTCTTTCCTTTCTTTCTTCTTTCCACCAGGCTTTGAACTCAGGACCTAGTGCTTGTCAGGCAGGCGCTTATTCTGCTGAGGTATCTCCCCAGTCCCTATGTTTATACTCTAGTAAAAATACTCTTATTCAAAAATCAATTACTTAGTATAGGAAATAACTACTTGGTATCCTACAATGTAGTGTTTCATCATATTTTCAAGTTTTGCATAGTCCTTAATGAACTAAATCTGAATGTATTCAACATAGATGTCTTAGTTACTTCTCTCTCATTGCTGGGACAAAATACCTGACATGGTGAGGAGCAACAGTCCAAGGTGACAAAACACAGCAAAAGCAGCAAGAGCACAAGGGGGTGGCAAATAAGCCTTGTTCATCCCTTCAGCAGGTCAGCAACCCCCTGGTCTGGTGTAGCACTCACACCAGGGCCCCACCCTCCTCCGCCTTCACAGGATGAGGATGTTTACAAAGTAAGGACCCCTGCCCCCTGTTGAGTCACTTAGTTAAGCTAAACTTCTCAAGTTGATGCAGTGTAGCAACCATTACAATAGCCTGAAGCCAAGTTTTCATGATGCAATGACAATCGTATTAGTTGTTTTCTTTATGATGCTTTATTATCTAGGAAGGTTAAATATGCTGGCTTGTATGTGTGTATATATAGGGAAGACCAGAAAACCTGTGGACATTTTCAGCCTATTATAATTGCTCATTTATAGTTATAACCACTTTATCTCTTTCACTGTACTTATCACACTAAATATGTCAGTTTAGGGCTGGGGAGATAGCTCAGTGGACTAGAGCACCTGCTTAGGCAAGCTTAGAAAAGCATAGGAACTGTTGTTAGAGCCTTTGGCACCACGTGCTGTGCCAGCCCCGCCCCTAGGGTGGGCTGAGCCAGCCACCAAAAAAAAAAAAAAAAAATGCAATTTACACAACTGTACTTACTTACATTTTCAAATATCTAATCTAAGGGACCATTCCTTCAGTTATGTTATTTATTTATTTACTTATTTATTTATTTTTTTGGTGGAACTGGGGATTGAACTTAGACCCTTGTGTCTGCCAGGGAAGCACTTATTTTATTGAGCCATTTCCCTGGCCCTCAGTTACTTTATACTAAGGATGTGTGAGATTAAAGCTTAATAATTTCACTTAAAATTATAGAGAATACCTCCTATCCACTTCTATGCAAAATAATATGCCATTAGCGATAATTAATTATCAGGACCAGTGCTGATGGCAAACTTGACACATTTACTTTAATTTACCTTCATCATAACCTTTTCTGAAATGCTCAGAGAAGCTTCAAGCAGAATCAATAAGGAATAAAACTCTTTCAATGATCTGAGAAAGTTAACTTATGATAAAATGTATTTTCAGGGCTGAAAAATGAGAAAGAAATTATCAAGAGTGATTCCATCAGTTCTTTTCAGGAATTGTTAATCTTTATTTTTTTCTTGTGACTGCCAAGATCTTAACAAAAAACTAAAAATAAACATTTATTTTCCTGACAGTTTTATCTTTTTCCATCAGCAAACATTGATTTCTCCCTTTCTCTGCTCCTTGTGGTACATGAGAACACATTACCCTGTACAATTCAGCCCCTTCTGCTTTAGTTACTTGCCATTGGCAGAAATCATTAAATGGTGTTGGATAGCCTTAAGAAGGACAAAACTGTTACTTAATTAGAGCCATCCCTGTTGTGTGTCATAAAAATTCTGTATTTTTAAAATCAACTTTTAAATGTTCAGGCTTGTGGTGCAGTAGCAGTGGTGAGGTGCTACTTTTGTGATGATGCCTTGTGCGTTCAGAGCAGCTGAACCTTTTGGATGGCTTTGCAGGCAGTGCCTTTGAGATTAGTCAATCAAATGTATAGATTGCTTTGAAAAAAGCTTTCTGACATAGTACAAATACTATTATGTGTAACTCCATAGAATAAATGCAGACCCCCTTCCCAAGATAGGTAAACTTCAGCATCACTTGACATCCAATGAAAATCTAATTTTTCTCTAATTTCAAAAAGTGTACAACAGCCTGAGTTACAACATCATATATTGTTTTAGGGCTGGTCAAATAGCTCAGCAGACTGAAGCGCTTCTTAGGCAGGTGCGGGGACCAGCTGCGATCCCCTCCCCCACCCCCAGGTGCGCTGAGCCTGTGATTGAGACTGGGCTTGGTGCCACGTGCCTGTCGTCCCAGCGCTTGGGAAGCTGAAAACAAAAAGAACCGCTGCAAGTCCAGTCTGTGTAGTGAGACCCTGTAACCCTATATCAAGTACATTAATTTTTTTTAAAAAATCATAAATTGCTTCAGAGGAATCTTTCTTTGTGTTTCCTGGTGGCCATCAGTCCTTGGTGACCTGTGGTTATCTTCTGTGTTACCCCAGGTCATGCCTTTGTCATTGTGTGTGTGTTCTCATGGTGTTTTCTGCTTCTCAGACACCATTCGTATTGAATTATTTTTATTTTTTATTTTTTTTGAGACAGGGTCTCACTATGCATTTCAGGCTGTCCTTAAGCTCACTTTGTAGCTCAGGCTGGTCTTGAACTCGCAACAATCCTCCTGCCTCAGCTTCCCGAGTGCTGGGATTACAGGCATGTGCCACCACGCCCAGCGGGGTCGTATTGAATTATGCGATCACTCCACTTTGCATTCTCATCTGAGCTACCTGCCTATTTCCAAATGTCTCCCTTAAAAACAGTGATTGTCTAGTCCAGGGGTGGTGAGCCTATGGCATGCGTGCCACAGTGGGCTTCTAGTTATCACTGGAAGCTCTAAAAGGTCTGCCGTAAAAACTCTAAAAAGTAATGTTTAGGAATACCAGAGCAGCACATCTACAGTACAGGTGCCACAGTGCACTAGGTATTCCAGGAAGATCAGGCAAGGGAAGGTGAAATGAAGATATCCTGTAATAACTCTTCCTCTGGAGATCAATAATAAAGGTGGTATCAGTCCAGTATTAAGCAAATAGGTGTAGCCAGATGTGTTTGCAAAGTTATAGTGTTGCAACTATTTTTTATACACTTGAAGTGCACTTTCTTGCAAGATTGCTATTCTCACAGTCTTTTGAGAATAGTTGCTGCTGTTCAACATACTCATATTTGATCCCTTTTTCTATAACCTTCTAGTTAAAATTGTCTGCTTCAGTCAACTGTAGTAAGGACTTTGCAAAGGCAACTACATTATGACTCCAGCTTCTTAGAGTTAGGGCTTCAAAATATCTTGAGGGAGGCCAGCGAGATAGCTCAGCCGACTAAGTGCCTGCTTTGGCAAGCACAGGGACCAGAGTTCAATCCCTGGTCCTGCATGCCTGGCCCGCCCCATCCCCAGGGCACACTGAGCTGGCAACCAAGTCTGGGCATGATGGTGCATGCTTAAAATCCCAGCGCTCAGGAGTCTGAGAAGAGGAGGGTCATTACGAGTCTGAGCTGTATAGTGAGACCCTGCACCAAATACATAAAATACAAAAATCTTGAGGGGCACATAATTGAACCCATAACATGTATTATTTTTTCCTTTAAGTAGATAAGATGTCATTATTAAACATGTTCTGAGGCTGTCATTGCAAGATGGATTTTACAGCATGGTAACTATAATAAATAATAATTTACTCATATGTCTAACAAGGACCACATTGTTACTGCAGACTTGCAGAATGCCAAATGTGCGGCAAAAATAAAGACACAATGAAGATGTTAATTGGCCTAATTTAACCATTTCGCAAGCATACCTTGTATACATAACTACAAGTAATTTTGTCAGTGATACCTTAAAATAATAATAAAGGAAACATCATTTTTTGTCACTTCGACTTGTCACCACTTCTTCCTTTTGGATCACGAAGTAAACCCTTTCTTGGTCAACCCTTTTAAAAGAAAGTTTTGGCCTCTCTCAGAGGACTGTAAACTCATGCTGAAACAGGAGTAGGCTCTACACCCCCCTCTGTCACAGCAGTGTGCAGAGAGGTGGCCGGCCCAAGGATGGTCCTGTCTGTGGTTGTGGTTCTACTGTTCTTGTTGATTCCCTCTCTCTGAATCTCCATAAACTCCCCATTCTGGAGGAAAAGCTCAGTACCTCCTGAAAAAACAAAATCTTCTCATAGAGAGGGTCTCTATTTAGCCAACGAGTGAATGTGACGGGCTCTATCACTTTAGGCTGATTGTTCAGCAACCTAATTAATGTTGCTTTTTCAAAATGCTAAACTGTATTTGCCTCTTCCAGTGCCACTTACCTCTAAGCACTGAGCATTTCCAGAAGCTCTTGGACCCACTTGTGTCTGTGATGCACTGTTGGAAGCAACCCACCTCCGTGCCTGTGGGGATGCATTAGTGCTTCTTGGTGGCCTGGAGCATTCAATATGTGCCTCTAGTTGACAATCCAGCAAGAGCTCAAAGGACACTTAGAAATCAGGGTTCAGTAATATGAAGCTATTAAAGCTCTTCAGTTGGAGAAAATTCTAATTTTAAATGCTTTGTGTTATCCTTGACGACAGTACACATTTCTATTCAACTTTTTAGAGTACAGATGTAACACTGAAACATTGAGATCTCAAAAGTATTCCTCAAAAAAAAAATTCTGAAAATTATTTGTTTGCACCAAACTACAAGACACCACCTGTGTTCTAACAATACGGAGAAGATGGAAGGCTGCTTTTCATCACAAAAGGAAAGGAAATCAATGGCATACAAAGAAAAACATTGTTAGAAAAAGATATGTTCGACTCCTTATAGGTGAGTAGCAGTGACATTTTTGCTCCGAGGAGTTGAGGAGTTGAGGCCTTTGCTGTACATGTGACCTAAAAGCAAAGAACAAATGTGCAGTTGCTTTCTGCATAGGCACAGGAAATGCTTGTCTAGGCTCTGAAGTGCAAGCTTGTGCCTACTTACTTTGTATCTCTTGCCTAGACTTGGTGAATGCTGTGTTACCAGAAGTGGCAAATTTTCCACCACTGAGATAGCATCTTGTAACAACATGTTTATTACTCTGGACATTGCTAAACATCCTAACCCAGCTGTACTGTGATTTGCTATGTTCTTGGGTTGAACAGAACACTACATTTAATCTGTTTTAGAGATACATGTAAACAAATCTATTGCTTCACAGTGTTTACTGGAGGTTTTTATTCCCTTTGGGATTCTTTGACAATCACAATAAGCCAGGAATTGATTAGTGACATCTGAAGGTGACTGCCTCATGGAACTTATTTTAAAAAAGAAAAAAAAAAGTCCAAGCCAACATTTTTATCATTTCACATGACTTTGCTCTGAATCCGTGTGCACATGGAGGTCTAAAATGCATACTTAATATTTCTCGAACAAATGGTTGCATATATGAGTGGATCACACTAATCAGTCAGAAACAGAAACTGTTCTTAGTACTTAAAATTCTGGTTTTTAAAATGATGGCATTTAAAGTAGGAAGTAAGATATGCTGGTGACAGCTGAGATGAGGGGGAAATGCATAGCTTTGCTTTGTCATTTCGTCATGCCAGTCCTTCCCATGGATTGGACAAATTGAGTTCCTGGGAAATATTCCACAAGGGTTTAGCTTTTCCCTAGGATGCAGACTACAGCAAGGAAAGCTTTTAAAAAATTCATTCAAAAACTAGGCCACAACCAGCCTTCACTGCCAATGAGGTCCAGCCTGGGGAATGTGTGCTGGCCGGGCTTTCAGGCAGTTATCAGTGAATGGACATTCACCTTGGTAAATAAGGGTACTCTGAGTTCCAATTTCCATTTATCCAGGCACCTATATATGGGTTGTTTACTATAATTAAACAAGATTAAGAAGGATTTGTATTTTTCTATATCACAAAAGTTAGTGGCAATTGGAAAAATGCAAAAATTGTGTTAGCTGTTTATAGTGAAAAAATGCAACTGTGGATATAGATTGTCCAATTTTAAATATTTTGAAGCGAACTATGAGAAAAGATAACATAGCAAAATGCTCACATTTGAACTTGTGATGATAAGGTTTTTGACATCTACTGCTGTTGTCTTATAGGGTCACTCTCCCACTAGCAAGCCAACCAAAAAGCCAAGGAAAGATCAGGTTCATGAACAGGGGCTTTCTTTTTTTTTAAATTAATTTTATTGAGAAACAAATAGCAATGAGGCAGTTTCAAACAGGTCAGTAAGACAGTGTCCACAATTAATACATTGCATATTTTTATCTTTGTAGTGGTTATTCATAGTACAAGATTCAGACATGGTATTATGTCCAAACAGTATTAGTACAAATCTTTATTCTCACTGACTTAAAAAAGTAGCTATATATCTATCCTATTTTGTATATAGAGATACAAAATGGTCATTCATTTGCATCTCCTTTTTTGTTTAGTTTTGTGAGAGATGGGTATTCCATTGCCCTCTAAATACTGTGGGTGCATGAATTCAGCCAAATGATCCAATATAGTCCAGTAGTCCATAATAATAGTGAGTTTTCCATAGGACTGGCAAAGTTGTTGACTTGAGCCTTTTACAGCTCAGCTTATTAATATGGCTTTACTTTGTGTACCTCATTTTTATACTTTTCTGCTGAATGGTTAGGACCAAGATAAAGTAAGACTTATATAACAAGCAATGTAACTTTTGTATCTGACAAAGTCAATCAAATTCCCTCAGGATTCACCCAGAGCCCCTGTACTGTAGTTTGTAGATCCTCATGGAAAGATCATCTTATCTGCTGTGGGTAGGAAATCTTACAATTTGCTTCCAGAAGATGTGTTCTCTGTGGGACAGTTCCCAGCTGGGTAAGATTTACCACTTCATCCTACTAGAAGCTGGTATTTCTGCTCCCAAAGCTGCTGAACAATGGTTGTTTTGATTGACACTCTTTCTTTAGATATGTTAATATTAATGCATTCATTTACATTACAGTGAGGCCCTAGAGATGTGTTAGTATTTTGGCATCATTAAGCTGACTTTGCACATCTCTATTTTGAACTGTGCTTAATTAACTTTAACTGTCTTCTCTGTGGACAGCCTAATTTCTTACATTTTTAAATTCTTTAACATGGATGTATCTTATTATATTGAATTAGGAAGTCAAAAGCCTGAATGAATATCGGTTGCATGTTCTCTTCTCTTCTGTATTTTATAAACTTGCAAACTGAGACTGGAACGATGAGTGTTATGTATAAAAGTGACTCAAGAGAAGGGAGACTAATGGTTAATTTAAATTTTTAATTTTTAAAAATGCCTCTAGAAAGAGAATTTTTCCACATGTGCAAAACATGCAGTATTTGTTTTGCGATGTTTGACTTACTTCACTTGCCTTAGTTTGTTTCTAATTTCAGCATGTTTCTATTCATGACAAGACTCCATTTCTTTCATGGTTGAATAATGTTCCATTGTGTGTATATATTACATTTTCCTCATTCATCTATCAATGGTTACCTTATTTGAGGGGTTTTTTTTTATCCCATTTATGTGGTTTGCTACAGAGTCTCACCATGAATCTCGTACTCATAGAGAACCTCCTGTTTTCAGCCTCCCAAGTGCTGGAATTGCAGACATGCGTCTCAATGCCCAAACTTGGCTGCCAGCTCAGTGTGTCCTGGGGCAGGGCTGGCATGGTATGTGGAAGGGGACTGAGCCCTACTACCTGTGCTTACCAAAGCAGGGAGGCTCTTAGTTCACTGAGCTAGCTCAGCAGCCATTGATTTTATATATCAATTATTGTGAATAGTGCTTCAATAAACATGAGCATGTAAGTGTATTTTGTTTTGTTCTGTTTAAATTAATTTTATTGAGAAAGAAATAGCAATGAGAAATAGCAAAATTCAGAACAGGTCAGTAGGACAGTTACAATAACTAATGCACTGCATATTGTTGTCTTCGCAGTTGTTATTCATAGTACAAGATGCAGACATGATACCCTGTCCAAACACTATTAGTACAAATCTTTCTTCCAGTATCTGTATATCTATCCTAACTATTCTGTATATACAGATACAAAATGGCCCTTCATTTGTATTCCCCTATTTTTGTTTAGTTTTGTGAGAGAAGGGTATTCTTTGCCATTTAAATATTGTAGGTGTGTGAATTCAGCCAAATAATCCAATATAGTCCAGTAGTCCATAGTAGTGCTGGGTTATCTGTAACACTGGCAATGTCAGAAGTTGTTGACTTGAGTCTTTTATAGCTCAGCATATTAATATGGCTTTAAAAACTCTTTTACTTATTTATTTAGTACTGGGTCTCACCATGCAGCTCAGACTCATAGCGATCATCCAGTCTTGGCTGCCTCCAAGTGCTGAGATTACCAGCGTGCACCAGCATACCTGGATGCAGTGGCCAGCTCAGTGGCCAGAGACTACAGTGCAGCACCTGGGATCAAACATGAGTCCTTGAGCTTGCCAGGCGGGCACTTAGGCCACTGAGCTATCTCCCTAGCCCCGCAAGAATAGTTTGATATATTGATTTTATTATCTTTGGGCATAATTCTAGGAGTGAGAATACTGGATCATAACAAAATTCTCTTTTTAGTACTTTGAGGAACTTCCATCATGTTTGCTATCATTGATTCACACATTTTCATTCCTGTGAACAGTGGATAAGGGTTCAAACACAGCTAGGAAGAAAGGGGTAGAATAGTTACATAGGAAGAAGAAGTGCTAGTGTTCTGTATAGCACAGTACAGTGACTATAATCTTTAAAAAGTTATTAAAAATCTCAGAAAAAAAAACAGAAAAAATGAGTTTGAATATTCCCAAGGGAAGGAAGTGCCAATCAAATTCATTTGATCATTATATATCTTATACTGATAACCAACTATCACACTGTGGCCTATATACACAGGTAAGTACTATTATATTTATGCAAAACAAAAATAATTAAAATTCATAAATCACTTTTAATTACTAAAATAATTTAAATTTCTTTAAATTACAAAACAAAAATAAGAATATCTTTACTTTACAGCTCAGTGGACTCAGCATCTGCTGGGGCAGCCACCGATGCCCAGCACCACATGGCAGAGCAGCCCTGCCCCTGGACACGCTGAGCCACCCACTGAGGCCCAGTCTGGTGGTGCGCACTTGTAATCCCACTGCGGAGGCTGAAAACAGGAGGGTCACTGCAAGTCCAAGCCGTGTAGTACTAGATTAGCAATCTGACAATGACATGAGCCTGGTACTGTAAATATCTAAACTAGTGATACAATGCACAACTGTTTCTTATTGTGAAGTCTTACTTACTTCACTTATGTGAAGACTTTTATAACATATTAAAAATAATGAAGCACTCGGGAGGCTGAGGCAGGAGGATTGTTGTGAGTTCGAGACCAGCCTGAGCTACAAAGTGAGCTTAAGGCCAGCCTGAGCTGCATAGTGAGACCCTGTCTCAAAAAAAGACAAAAAAAAAAAAAATAATGAAAATCATTTTTTATTGTTTTTATTTCATGCTTGAGACAATGGGCAGAAAAATGATATTCTTTTACTATTTTTATTTCATGGTAAAAACATGGAAAATATCTCTGCATAAGGCTATGTTCTACATGGCCCATGCAGAACAAGCACAGCTTATCAACCTACCAACACATCATTTACAATTAAAATTGTATTACTTTGGATGCAAAATGATAGTACTAAGTACGGCATGTGTTGTGAGAAGAATGTACCACAGTCCAGGGTATTCTTTTCCAGCACTGCTGTATTTAATGTTTCTTGAGAACAAGAGACTGATTTAAATGTCATTCACTCTTTACGGACAGTCACCTGTAGCTGCTAACTTACTGCCCCTTCTTTATGTACATCTTTCACTCTTCTACTTTCTCTCTTCCTAAGCCTCATCTCCTGTTTGTTTCTGTAACAGTTACCATAATCTATGCATCTAAGTAAGTTGATCCTCATTCACTCTTCATTAATAGCTATGAACAAAGTAGTGGAACAAAGACCTCTGGTATGTGGTTACTGCCACAGAAAGTGATTCTAAATATACACTTGAAGAGTGAACATTTCCTTTTTTTTTTGTTTTTTTGTTTTTTTTTTTCATTCTTACTAGTCACATGTGTTTTACCTTGTAGCTTGTATTTTCTATTTGGATTTCTGGAAACAGCTATCCATGAATATTATTATTATTATTTTTTTTTTTGTCTTTTTGAGACAGGGTCTCACTATGCAGTTCAGGCTGGCCTTAATCTCACTTTGTAGCTCAGGCTGGTCTCGAACTCACAACAATCCTCCTGCCTCAGCCTCCCGAGTGCTGGGATTATAAGCATGCGCCACCACGCCCGGCATTATCCATGAATATTAAAGTGACAATTTCTAGTTCCATTGCCAAAACCCATGGTAATAACTTGACTCTCAAGTGACTATATTATTGTTGAAAATATCAATTTATGAGTATACAGTAACACCATCACAGTAAAAGAAAACAGTAAAAGCTCAAACTAAGAAAAAAAAAGACCTAATAATCACTTTTAGAATTTGCACAGACACACATTTACTTCTCTAAAAATTGTGATAGAAAACAGAATCAAATACTTAAGAATTTCTTGACTTTAGCAATGAATTTCAGCCGATCCACACTTGAAGAAGTTCTATAATTGAAAAACCACCATATTGCTGGGTGAAATTTTGAAGAATGAAAAATGCAAGGATAGGTTACTCACAATGCAGTGAACAAATTATTCCTACTCCAAAAAAATGTTTAAAAATAAATCAAAAGAAAATAAAGCCTCTAAAACTAACCAGCAACTTCAGGAAAAATATATTATTTAAAGAAATGCATTAGATATCCTCCAGCTATATAGTATAGGAAAATCTCAGGTTCTGGCAGGAGAAGTCGTGTAGATGAAAAAACTTAAAGGTTGTATAATCTTTATGCAGTTGTCTGGCCTTATCTAGATCCTGATAAATATAGATAAGGCATCTTGAGAAAATAAAGAAATATTGAATACAGCTGTGTTGCTTAATATTATACTACAGATGTTTGGTTGATTTTATAAGGTATAAAAACAAGTTGGAATGGTCTGGGGTCATTTTTCTTCCTAAGCTTTTCTGTTACACAGAATACCAAAGTATGTATAGAGGAAAGAATATGATACATCACAATTGCTTAAGACAAACACAGAAACACACACACTATTGTTAAACAGTGAAAAGGATAGACAGGCTGTCCTTCAAGGTTGCAGTGCTTTCTGTGGTCCCTCTCTGTTGCTTTTTCTTAACAAAATCTCCTAACAAAAATATAAATAAATGGCATAAATGGTGAAAGGGTGAACTGTGAATGGTAAGCTACTGTTCGTGGGTGCTGCAAGATAAATATACAAGGGCTTTCCAATTGGCTCCGCAAGGCAGACAAGCAGATGCCTGCACCCTCAGAGCCCTAGGCCGGAGCTTGGTGGTTGGCACTTCAATCTGGAATACACATTAAAGCAAAGAGTGCTAAACATCTGAGTAGTGTATTTTTTTAGCCTCAGTAAAACATGTAAGAAGTTTAACCTTGAACCTAATAACTTTGTACTTTTCCACCATGAAGCGCACTGTACAATATTGAATGAATTAGATACTAAGCTTAATTTGCTTTTTTAAACATTTTGCTGACTAGATAGGTAAATGTCTCAAAATAACCCTTCTTTTTAAATATTAAGACTTGGGCTAAGGAGATAGTTTAGTCGTCTAAGTGCCTGCCTGGCAAGTACAAGGGCCCAGGTTCGATCCCCTATACTGTATGCTGTGTCAGTCCCAGAATCCAGTGCATGCGGAGCTGGCCACCAAAACCAGGTATGGAGGCTCATGCCTGTAATCCCAGCATTGAGGAGGTTGAGATAGGAGAATCACTATTAGTCCAAGCTGTGTAGTGAGACCCTGTACCAAATAAATAAATAATTTAAAAAGGAATTCTAGGACTTAAAATTCAGGATAATTAAATGATATGTTTTTTATGACAAGAAAGTAAATACTGAAAGACTGAGAAGTAGTTCCAGAGTAGGTGCATACTTAGTACATGTGACACCTTTGTAGGATCTTCAGCAGTACCAAAAACAAAGAAGCACAGCTGAAAAAATAAAAATAAAAAATAAAATGATACAGGTGCAATCATCTGGCAAAGAACTATATAGGGAGCACCAAAACTGTCATCTGAATCTTTGAAAAATGAAAACAATGCATTTGTGCACATGTGTTTGCACTGTAGGAGATAAGAGTTAGACATTTAAAAAGAAATGCAAGCTTTACAGAAAATCAAGTAATCTTAAGAAAACAAAATTTCAGAGTAGAAAAGCCTTTGTAAGGATGAAGTCTTGAAATGATAAATAAAAGACCTGTATGCTTGAATAGATTAAGTAGTAATAATTCAAAGTAAATCAAGAGAAAATCCTACATTAAATTAAAGGCAAATGTAAAACTGGGAAAGAGTACATAAAATATTAATAATTTATATATCCATGAGAAAGAGGTAATATTTTCAATAAAGAAAAGTACAGCTCAGGACAAATGTAATCAAGGGATGAAAACCACAGGTAAAACACCCAAACATCCCAGAATAAAATTAGCATAAGGTGACATTATTATTAACAAGCTTTATAAAACTGAGAATGTAAAATATTGGCATTGATTGGAGTTCTTGAGAGGCCAAGAATCAAGAGAAATATATATAAAACCTTATGTAATTTTCATACAGTATGTAATAATAGTGTGATTATGAATAGGATTGATAGAATTGTATGGATTGAGCAGAGGTTTGGCAAAACACACCCTGAGGACCTGTAGCCTGCTAGATAGCCGGAGAATCAGAGAGTTGCTCAGTGAGAACAGGAGAGATTTACAGTCCTGCCTGAGATGTATGGGCTGGAAGCTCCTTGGACAGTTCCTGGTTTGAGACCCTCTTGCAGGCCAAACAAATTGAAATCTCAGGTCCACAGGCCTTGGTGGAGCAAGATACTTGGCTGCTTAAGCAGAGTGTAGCTTTTTAGACGCAGGTGAAGTCTTCCTCCTCCCCCTTTTATTCTACTTACTCTGCCAGCCTATTGGCAGGGTGCCACCCATAGTCAGAGTTGGTCTCCTCCCCTTGGTTTGGTGACTTGGGTATCACTCAAGCTGGAAACATCCTACAGACTGGAAGCAGCTTCCTTAATCTTCTGGGAATTTCTTTTTCTTTCTTTCTTTTTTTTTTCTGCTGCTGACTTCTTAATCTAGTCAGGCCAAGATTAATGGTCACACCTTCAACAACTCTCAGATTGCTACACATTGAAAAGAAATTGATAGCATGCAGTCAGTGAGTATGTGAGGAACTGCATAATCTCGTGTTTTGCTGGTGGAAGCATAAATTGATAAATTTGCTGTCAATTGGGAAAGTGGAGTAAGAATAATAGACAGATTTTTTTTTCTTTCTGTATTTAGGACAGGGTCTACAGGGTCTCACTACAGTGACTGAACTCATAATGATTCTCCTGTGTTCAGCCTCCCAAGTGCTGGAATTATAGGTACATGCCACCATGCCCAGTCTCAGCCACTGTCTCAGCTTGCACCAAAGGGGTGGGCCAGCACAGCACTCCAGGGATTGAACCCTGCCGCTGTGCTCTGACTACAGGTGCTTAGTCCACTGCGCTATCAGACCAACCAGAACTTAGATGTTGATAGTCACTTTACTTTAGAATCTTCCAGTAGTCACACTCTTGTATGTCTCTAGTGCACAATGTGTGTGCACAATATATAAAACGTGTATGTTTCTGTGTGTGTGCCTGTGTGTGTGTGTTACCAAGGATTTCCATTCTGATTTGTTTATACTAGCTAAATGATACCAACAACTTGTGTTAAATATTAGGAAATCACCTAAGTACTTCTTTTAAAATAGAATAATACATGGGAATTAAAGAGAATATGTGAATTCCCATATAACCCGATTTCACATACAATCTGATGTTAAACTGTCCTGAACATATGCTGCTAAGTTGTAGGGAGGAATGACCGGGCTATTGGGAAAACTGTTTCAGCCTTCACTTAAATAATTGATCTCATATTCCTAAAAGAATACAGAAAAGCATAGTAACATGTGTTGCCTTAGGCAGTAGAGCTAGAGGCCAAGGGCACTATATCACTTCCCACCATATGCATACACTGTTTCTTTAGAGTTACAGATTATATTCACAGAGTGTTCTGAGCAACTCTAGAATATTTTTGTATATAATATATTCAGGCAAAACTTGCATCTGTACTGGACATCTAGCATTTATATTTCTTATTATTCTCTTAATAGTAGAGTAAAAATATTATTACACTGCATTTATACTAGGTGTTGTAAATGTTCTAGGCATGATTTATGAATAAAATAGGATTGCAGAGGTCAAAGAAAATGATATGTCAGCTTAGATAAGGAACTTGAATACCCTCCCGACTTTGGTGTCTACAGGACTTTTAGAACTAAGCCCCCCCCAACCCTAGGACAACTGGATTAACTATATTATAATTTACATTAAAAATATTATTTCTAAAGTGCTGGTAAAGCTCAAGAAAGAAAATTCCCCTTCCTCTACCCTGGCTCCAGTGAGGTTCCGGGGGATGGCTGGATCTTAATTTGGGGCCCACTCTGAGGCCCCTCTGGAGAGCCTGCAAGTTCTCTGAGCTTGAGTGTGTTGGGCTGGCTGAGCACCGGCGCCTCCAGGGGGCAGTGCTCCCTAGGATGAGCACCACAGTGCCAGTGACCACCTCGCTCAAACCAAACGTTTCTTAACAGTGGTATTTTCATTACTATCACTACTGTTTTACTTATTAAATTTGGTCTCTGTTCTGGCAGGTACCTCCGGGTTCCCATTTTCATTCTTCTAACCATGCAGATTTTAAGCCTCAGATGCTTCTTGCCTTCTCCCCTGTGCTCCTCCTCTCTGCTTAAGTAGTCAAAGTCACCCCTCTGCTGGCTGTTTCCTGGAATCCTCTCGCCTGTCCTTTGCTCCCTGTTCAGGTCATCTGGGAGCCAGTCCTAGGAAATTCTGCTTGCTTGATCCTATGGCATGATAGTGGAATGACTTACATGGGATACAGGACAGTTTGTCCTTCCTGAGCTTTGAATTCGCCTTTCTCCATCTCCTGCTGCTTTTCTTGCTTTTCTCATTTCAGTGGGAAGAGCATTCCATCTTTTGGCAGATAGATCCAAGAGAGCTATGTTCTCGTTCCCAGAAGACTAACTTAATTTCTACTAAACAGTAGTTACTGCACTATGCTTCCATCTGCAATTAGATTCCTTTGTTAAAGTCCTTAGTCAGTGTTGCAAAGTCAAAGAGATAGGAAGTAGTGGATGTACTAGTGTCTCAGTCATATTCCCAGCTATGAAACTGAACAGCTAACAGCCAGAATTTCCAAGAGGAGAGGATACCTTTGACTCATGTTTTTTAAAAGGTTCAGTTTATAGTTCACTGGCTCCAAGAAAAAAAGTACATGGCAGAAGGGCCCAGACTCAGGACACCTCCTCAACCTGTGGTAACGAGGAAGCAGGGAGAGGAGTGAAGAGCTGGGAAGGGAAATCCATCTCTTGGGGCCACAACTCCAGTTAACCATGTCTCCCCCCTGAGCCCCAACTCCCAATCTTGCGGTCACCTACTGAGGAGTGCAGTTCCTACTCAGTCCTGCCACATCCCACAGAATTTGGGATGATATTTTTGACCTAAACTAACAATATTTTCTACAGTTAACTTAATGTCTCATAATTGTTTACTCAATATATATTTATGAAGCATCAAAGAGAAGTGATGAAAGTGTCCAGCTGGGTAGTTAAGTACTTAGATACTGCACTGTTGAAAAATACGCATGCATCCTACTCACTGTGTATCCTGCTTGGATACAGTTTTCATTGTTTATTTCCTTTGGGTGTCTTAGGTCCCTGGGTCACCTTCAGAGGTAAGGATCCACATGCATGAGATTCTTAAGGTGGTGCTCATAGCAGACTGATGCACAAGGGAATAAGGAACAGAGGACAAGCAAGGGAGAAGCAACAGGTGCATCTTGGGCAGAGGCTCCTAGCAGGTAGATTCATCCAAACCTGCAGAGGAACTTTGTGCTCTAAGCTGGCCATTCAACTTTCCTGGTCTAACAGCTTTCAGTGGGCTGCAGTGTCAGTCATGCTCAAGCCTGCCCTTAGGAAGAGAATTCTCAGTGACAAGGTAGCCCAAGGGCATCTTAATCTGAGGTCCCCAACCGTGTACCCACCACGTAGCACCCTAGACCTGCACTTTTGTTGGCTAAATGAATGGAAAATAGAAATAGAAATAGAGCTTAAAAGCTAGTCCTAAAATGATAATGAGAGGACCGACAGTATAACTCAACAATGGACTAAACACTTGCTTAGATAAGTGCAGGGGCCAGAGTTCGATCCCTGGCACCACATGCTGTGTTGGCCCAGCCTTGGGCGCGATGCAACACGCCTATAATCCCAGCACCAGGGAGACAGAAACCAGAAGGAAGATGATGAGTCCAAGATGCGTAGCGAGACCCTGCACAAAATAAATAATAAATAAATAAAATTTTAAAATAAATAAAATTATAATGAGTGTGAGCAAACTTATATGATCAGTAAAAATAGTTTTCTGTTGTAGTTCACAAAAAACAAAAAAGATGTTTACCTTAAAACAAATGTATTGCTTGTACCAAGGAACAGAGATACCTGGGCCCCAGAATTTTTACTACAAATTCATAGGCATAGGATTGGCAGTGGTAGAATTGTTATTTCCTCTCACAAGTGTCTTTTTTGAGGTCTTTTTTTTTTTTTTTTGGACTGGGATTGAACCAGGACCTTGCACTTGCCAGGCAGGTGCTTATTCTACTGAGCTATCTCCCCAGCCCTTTAAAGGGAATTTTTTCCCAAGTTCAAAAGACAGTTCAACTGAAGAAAACCTTGAATGATATCCTGAGTTATTATATTATCTCTTTCTATGTAAATAACTGATGTTTGCTAAAAGTTATAATTTGACAACTGAGAAAAAAAACCTCATTCAGTAAATATTAAGCAGCATACTTTTCTCAATATTGTTAACTTAGCTTCACTTAATTTATTAATCTACTATGAACAGGTACAGATTCTTAAGAACTTTTGAATTTATATAAGATAAGCATGCAAATTTTAATTTCCTTCCTATAAGCGAAGTGGGGAGGTACCAGGTCAAAGGCAATATACTTTGTTTAGTGCATCCTGTACTTCTCCATACTTAAAAATGACTGAAGCACAAAAGAAAAAGTCATAGAATTAGAGTTGGCAGATTTTCATTGATGTCTTTTCTCAGTCAACAAATAGTGATATAACTTTGCTCAATTTATTTACTATCTTCAAGACTGAGGTTCTTCGTTCATTTCAATAGGTTTGCTTTTGTTTATAGTTAGGATTAAAACTCATCTTTCATAACTCAGAAAGAAATATTATTGTATGTTGTTTAAAAAATCATGCTTGAATTTATTTAACCAAGAGATGAATCAATGGATTCTGCCTCTGAGAAGCTCCTGTGGTGCTCTTAGGTGAAAGCATGTAGGTGACAACTCTTTACACATCCACACTGGCCAGACAATGGCATTCTGGTTGTCTTACCTTTAGCTTCCATTTAGAGACAGCTGACAGCTGAGAGATCATCTAACCAAATCTAATTTCTCAGATGAAATGGTAGCAGTACAGCAAGGGCAAGCAACATCTCAGAGGACACTCAGCACTGAGAGGAGAGGAGCAGCGCATTACTTCTTAGATCTCAGCGCTTTGTGCTATGCAGGCTACTGTTTTCAGAAATGGAGCATTTCTTTGCTGTAAAATAAGGTAGCCAGGCCCTTGTCTGCTGCAATGAAATGTCCTAAACTTTAACAAAATCAAACATTTCACATTCAAAAATAATATTGGAAATGAAAATTTATCTAAGACAAAGAAAAAAAAACTAACATGAGTATTATAGTTAGTAGTAGACACTATTAAATCTTGTCTGCCATTTTTTTTAAAGAATTATAATATTGGAAAAAGTTTGGCTGGAAATGATAGCAGCACATGCCTGGACTGCAAGTTTAAAATCAGGCTGGACTGTAAAGTGAGTTCAAAGCAAGCCTGAACTACAGAGTGAAACCCTGTCTCAAAAAGATCCAAAGGGAAAAAAAAATGTTCTTAGTGTGAACTTGACAATCTCTTAGATTTGGTTTAAAACTTAAGGTAAAAAATTATGGTGTATCAATTTGACTGCTTCAAATTAGGAGACACAAATTTTTAAGTACCTAAGGGAACGCAGATATATTTAAACTATTACATTACACTGAATTTCTTTTAGCACGTACATTGCTTCAACTGAGCTTAACCTATAGCTACAAAAAGGATGATTTAATAACACCTATATGGAAAGTGTCTTGCATATTACAGAGCAAAGAGGGTGGTACACCCATGGTAATTGACGTGGTTCTGTGGGAATCTATTCTTTCCTTTCAAAAGAAATAAATAACTAAACGAATTCACTGTGTTTCCTGATTGCATTGTTGGGTATTACTTACCTGTCTGCAGTGAGCTCCAACTGGAAGGAATATTTGCAATTCATATCACTGATGAGAAAGTTTATATAAAGTACAAAAAATTCTCATAACTCAATAATACAAAAGTGAAAAATAATTAAATGGGTAAAGTGCCTTAATAGATATTTCTCCTAACAAAATGATAAATGAATCACCAAGAAGCACATGAAATAGAAACTCAGCATCTTCAGTTATGCTGACAGCACAAATAGAAACTATAATGGAATACCACTTCAACGCCGCTAAGGTGTCTTTAAGCAAAAGAAGAAAATGACAGATCTGGGGAGGATATGGAGGAGTTAGAACCTTCATATGTTTCCAGTGGGAACATAAAATGGTGCAGCCACTTTTGGGTTATATGTGAAAAATTTAGACAAATAACTTCCATGTGGCCCAGTGATTTCATTCCAATGTATATATTCAAAAAAATAAACACAGCTTTACCCAAAAAGTGTATGTAAAAACTTTCATGTATTACTCGTAATAGCATGCAAAAGTGTCCTTCAACTGTCAAAAGGATAAATAAAATATGGCATGTCTGACTATACAGTGGAATGTCACTTGGATTTAAAAATATGTGAAGTAATAATACATGCCACAGACAGGATGAAACTTTGTATTATGGCAAGCAAAGAAGCCAGTCACAAAGGGTCATGTGTTCTATACTCTCACTCATATGGAAGGTCCCGAAAGGGCAAATCCAGAGAGACTAAAGGTAGATAGGTTAGAGAAAGTCAGGTGAAAGCAAGTACCAGAGAGAAACTTGATCAGAGACCCTACTGGTTAGCGTGTTTCTTTCAGAGGGAATCAAAACGCTAAAATTTGATTTTGGTGGTATTTGTGCAACTGTATAATGTGTTGGACAAGTAATTGGAAACTCTAAATCTGGGAAGTTTATGTTTTGGTATTCCAAGAAGATCTCAAAGGAACTGTTCTGTAAATACCCTAAGCTTGAATGTGGCCTCTAGAAAAGTTTCCCTGCTTCCTCAACTTGAGTTAATTCTCCTTTCTTTGAGGGTATTGTGTGTAATTAAAATTCTCCATATGTATATCTTTACTGGTAAATTAAAAGTCCCTCATAATCAGAGATGAATTATTAATTTGCATTTTTATCAGAGTCGAGAATAGTTCATGTGCATCGAGAGCACACAGCCAAATAAAATATATTCAGATAGCTTTTTGAGTTATTTCAAAGTTTTAAAATATAAGAACTTCCATACAGGAAAAATTCCCTCTCTGAATGTGAGAAATGCCACTGGAAGTCTTATAGGGTTTTTTTTTTGGGGGGGGGTAGCTTGTGTGAATAAAGGAAGGATTTTCCTTGAAAGTGTGGATGGTAAGAATAAGTTAGAAGAGCAGATAATCAATATCTACATCCAGAAAATGATAAAATGTACAGGGTTATTAATATAATTTGATAAAGGAAAGTTCAGGTCAGGGTGTTTTTCTTCATTGTATGGATCTTATATAGAGATGAATGCTTTCACGACTATTTTATCTTCTGTCAAAAGCACCACTAAGCTTTTCATGTATTTTTACCTTGTTCTGGTGTTTTTGTTTGTTTTTGTATAATGAAGCAAAAAAAAGCTGTATTGAACAGCTAAAACCTTATTATTCAAATATTATATGGCCTGACGAAAAAAATCTTTCTTTCAGTAACAACACCTGAATGTAATTTGATGTTTCAAGTTTTAAGCTTCAAGTAACAACTATAAATTGGATTTATATTCAAAATTATGCTTGAGGAAAACAATGTTTCATGCATCAGTGATTTGCATTTTGTTTAAACTGAACTCTTTTTCTCAACCAAAATCTTACTCAAAATTTAGAGTATGGGGCATATAAAAACAGTTACTCTGCTTATTAGGGGCAGAGAAAAGGGCCAAAAGACCCAACCTCTTGCTACTTTTCCCCCAGAGATTACTCCAAAGATTGCTTAAGGCTACCTAGAAGAAAAATTGCTGCTTTAGTTGGGCAAAAAGTAGGCCTAGACATCTTGCACCAGAGGACTTATTTTTATAGTAACTAATTATCTTGAGTTAAGCTAATTTAATGACATCTTGCCCTCTTATTAGCAAATGGCATCTGCCTCTGTGTGTGTGTGTGTGTGTGTGTGTGTGCTGCATATAATGTGTTTCCAGTAATAAATTCCAGTTTCTTCAACTACTTCTCATGAGCAAAACTAAAAGCTGAGGTGTTTGAGAGAGGAAAGGAGGAGGATGCGTGAGGGTCTTGCTTCCTCTGCCTCCTCAGAGTTGTCCTCCTTCCTTGCCTGTCTCTTCACTGGCTCTCCATCTCTACCTCTGTTCTGCCTTGGTCTCTCTCCTGGTTTGGAGTCATATATGTGGTCCTTATTTACAGTGAGACCCTCCACTTTCCTGTCTGTGCAAGAGAGGTCACCTTGTGTGAAACCATCCTTAGGGCTTATACTGCCCAGGAAAAGCTGTTGGCAGACTGCACTCAGCAGACTGCCTTTGGTTAAGACTTAGCAGGCACTAAAAAATGGCCTTCTGATTACCTGTTTCCTTTCCTGTTCTCTAACATTTATTTATTTATTTTTTGTTTGTTTGGTTTTCTGAGGAACTGGAGATTGAACTCAGGCCCTTGTACTTGCTAGGGAAGTGTTTATTCTACTGAGCCAACTCCCCGGCCCCTTCCATTTTTTTCTTAACTTTCATTTGCCATGCCATGTTGGCCCCGCCCCTGGGTGCAATGAGATGGCCACTAGACCTTTCATGGTGGCACACACCTATAATTCCAGCACTGAGGAGGTTCAAGACAGGAAGATCACTATGGGTCCCAGCTGTGTAGTGAGACCCTCTACCAAATAAATTTTAAAAATCATTCGAATAGTTAATGAACATCTTAGTTTTAATTGCTGAAGTAAAAATTTCTATACAGTTTTGTTACACTTTTCCAAAGTGTTGGCTTGTAAAGAAAAAAAAAAACAAAAACAAAAACAAGGCTTTGCTGCTTAGGCATACCTTGAATATGAAAACTAGTGCCCCAAAGTAGCAAGCCATGCATATTTAAAGGAGCAAAGACTTCCAGCATACTACAATTTACCAACAGAGAAATTCTAGATATTACTAGTTTTTAGAAGAACTGATCAGCTAAACTTAATGAAAACTATTTTAGAAATGCATGGAAAATAAAAAACAGCTACAACTTTTGGGACATAATTTATAGATAATATTCTGTATATGGGACAGAGCCTTGCTGAGTTACACAGGCCTTCAATTAAATCTTCCTGCCACAGCCTTCTGAGTACTTGGGAGTGCAGGGCCACAGAACCATGGCTGTTTCTGTAAGCATATTCATATTAATAATTTATTTTATAATTTTAGAAAATTGAATTATTTTCAAATGTTGATGTTGATGCAAATTAGGAGAGAAAAATAACATTCTCCTCTCTTCTCTCTCTGCTTTTACTGTTTGATGATTCTCTTGGGAGCAACTCTCCCAGGCTCCGTTCCAGTCCCAGGCTCCCTCTCTCTCCTCCCAGGTTTTGCTTGCATTCACATCTCATTTTCTGTGATAGAGTGGCCCACTGCAAGAGGGCCCCAGGTCACACGTTTAGACTTTATTCTCACTGATACTTTTTTTCTCATTTGAAAAATACATGCAGACTTTTAGCTTGCAAGCAAACAAGCATAGAAAACTTCCTGCGCCTTTGAGGGTAGTTTATTTTCAAAATTAGTAGGTAGTTATCAGGGTAGAATGACCTTAGTGCTCCAATGTGTTTTTGAAAGATTAAAACTAAAAGAAACAAGAAATTCAGAGTTGAACTTACTGCCAGCAGTAGAGTAGCCCTTATTGAAAGGGCACTGGAGCCAAGCCTTTGAGGGAAAGTGTTACTTGGGTGGAAATACCAAGGATTACAACGATTTTTCAGTTCCCTACTGTAATAGTGTGAGATTCTGAAAGCTTGTGTTCCCAACAGAGCATGTGACTTTCCCACCAAATTCAGGATTCCTGCGCAAGATGGAAGTGACCAGGTAGAATAGAAGAGGGATTTCCTTTTCATTAAGGGAACACTTGTAGGGATTTCATGAAGAGAATGATTCTAGGGACAGATTTCATCATACTAAACATAGATTTTTCTTTATAAGACTAAGTTAGAGGAAATCACATGAGTAAATGAATGTGCATGGTTTTGGAAACTAAATCAAGAAATGCATTGTCCTTAAGTAAGTCTTTTTCTTTTGGATACACGTTCACATAAACATGTACATGCACACGCACACATGCACACGCACATTCATACTTCTGTTTAGTCTGTCACAAGCATAATTAAAAATGAATCTGTGATTCTCTTTCAGGGTTGACACTCCTCTGTAAAAAAACTTAAGTAGTTTGTTGGTCTTATTTTTCATCAGTAAATTTTTCCCTAAAGATACTGTGGAAGAACTCCATCACATATCACATTTCATCTTAGGATCACCTGTCGTTGGAGCTCCAAGAACCAAGAATATCATTATTCCTTGTTCTACTAGCACCAGTCTATCAGCTTTGAATATATTGACTCTTTTTATTTTATATTTTCTAAGTCATTTACATTATAGCAACCCAGATTTCTTTCTCTTTGATTTCTGCATGGCATGAAATCCCTGCTACCAATATGCATATTAATGCTTCTTTTCTCAGTTACGTTATTTAATGACTGGCATTCTCTACTTTATGCAACCACTTAGTCTGTGAGGCAAAATTAGGACTGCATATCAGTGCAGCCCTGGAAAATGAGTAAAAAAGATTCGGTTGCATTTTAGAGCCTAGATAACTTCAGTATCATGCTTAAGTGTCCTAATACTGCTTAATGGAAAAAATCGATGGTACAGTTTAAACTAAATGAAATAATGATGTAAGTTTGGTGCTCTTTCTAATAGCATCTTAAGCAGATACTTATGTGCTTCCATGTTCGTCCCCATACCAGCCATGCAGTCATGGAGCTTGTTATGGACTTTCATATTCATTTAATGGAAATAGCTCCATACTGTGCTTTCTCTTCTCTTACTGTGGCAATAACAGTCAGTAATCAAGTAATAGTGTAATAATCACAAATGCTGGCAGATGTAATGGGATGCAAGGGAAAACACACTGAGGTTTTCCAGACACTATTTCATTAGTCTTTTTGGTGTATGCTAGAAAAATCAAGGTGAAAACAGGCTCTCTAAGTGCCTACGTGGATAGCACATCACTTGGTTAATACTAACTATCAGTTCTCATCCGGGTGTTCCAAATGAGGCCCCTCACTTAGGAACTCCACAGAAATCTGAAAAAAAAAAAAGGTTTATTATACTCTCAGCAAGCATCCAGGGCATTACTAATTCTAGAGTCTCTCTTCATTTAACTGATATTTTAATGAAGCAGATATCAATGAGCATTTCTATCAGCTGTACTTATCCAGCTTCTTTCAAACATGGGTTGCTTACAGTATTTTGGAAGTACTTGCTGCATGGAGCCAGTTATCGCCTCTGCTTCTTTCATTTATTATGGTCTCTTAAATTGTCTCAGTGAAAGTACAAAATCCTCTATTCTGGATTACAAGTTACACACTCATTCACTGAAAGCTATCTGATGCCATCTTTTGAGTGAAAAGATGAGACTGGGCCCTGAGAAGGTAACTGGTTATGTTTATGATTTCTCCATGCAGAGTGGGATTTGTAAACTGAATTAATGATGACATTGAATCATTCAAAGTGACTTATAGCCTTGTTGGCAAACTTATGGCACATGTGCTATAGCGGGCTGTTTGTTATCACTGAAAGCTCTGAAAGGTTCGACCTCACTGGTCTATGGCTTCTCCTTTCGAAGAATAAATATGTGACACTGTTTAGTCAAATAATATTTACACAAGGGCCTAGAAAGTCCTGCTGCATACAGACCAGTCAACAATCTTAACGATTCAAGTATGTTTTCCTGAGTTCAGCCAGTTTAAGCTGCTTGCTTTCTAGAAGCTCTCCCACTGGTGATTTTCTTGACTGATGCAGACATTTTTGTTTCTCAGTTTTGCTAGGTCTTTTAACAGAGTGGTGAGCCTTGCATCAAAGAATTCAATAAAAAACAGTATAATCTCAAACGTTCAGAACTTTTTTAACAAAGATTTTGTTTGCTGTCACATTATAGGAGAATTTGGCCAATATAGGTAAAAACAACAACAAAACAGCACAAGAGACAGTAACATGTTTCTGCAACTCTGGAACAGATTCACCTATTTCAATGTCACGCTTCTCTTTGCGCTTTTGCCTGGGAATTAAGGCTAATGCTTCTGCCCATTGCTAGAACAGGGAAATGCTGAGGAAATTTAAGAGGCTATTCTGCATGAACATTTTGTGTTCTGCAACTTACAATCCTTGCTTTGGCCTCTACTCTAGAAAACACCAGACTCCCGGTGCCACACTGTCATGCTGTCTTCTATCACATTTGTATTGTCTGGCAACTTCTAGACTATCTCCTACCATTTGGAGTTCATTGTGATGTTTCTCTATCTTTATACAATGTTTTACTTACTAAGGGATGACAACTGCAAGTTCTCTCAAGAGAGGTATCCTGTCCAGCCCTAAATGGTCAGGACACATCTTCATGGTGGCCAGAAGTCAGGGTCCCCCAACACCTAGGATGGGAAAGCACAAGGAGGAGGGCAGATATTAAGACAGATGTTAGCGTTCCATGAGGTAGTGCAGTATGTTCCACATACAAACCCAAATGAAGCAACATTAATGGGATGGGCGGAAGGGTGTTGGGACGATCCAGCTTCTTTTATGCTCTGATGCATTGCAAAGCTGTGGGCGCAGTTGCAGAGGAGACACATACTGCTGCCTTTATCATCATGCGAGCCCTCACTGGAAGGGTGGCCTGTGCAGGTAACAGGGCAATCAAAGACAGCTCTGGGAATGACGGCCAAGAGGTTTGGGTCTTGACAGAGGGAACATTTCCTTTAGAACCACACAGGCTCGCTTCATATTCCCTCCTGGTCAGTTTGCCTTTTTCTGTAAGTTTTGCCCCAGAGATACTGAAGTTTCTACAGAGGACATACACCTGAGGCCAAAATGTGACCTACAGCCCCTTTGCGCCTCCCACAGCAAAGCCATCTCTGCTTCTCAGCAGCAGTAACACTTCCCACAGAAAATGGTGTTATTTCGTAATCAGCAAAGGGTTGAGCAGCTATTTTGTGGCAGATTAACGAATCTGTTTACAGATCTCTGTTTACAGATTAACAAATCTGCCAGCCTGCAAGGATTATTGAGGGAAACCCAGAATCCTGTCCAGATGAAGAGCTTCTACCTCTACATTGTGTTTATCAGACCATTTACATTTGCCAACAACTTCCTGTTCTTCTTCAGTGTCAGGAAGTCTTTCTTTTCTTTCTAACCCAAAAGAGCTTTAATGATTTCCTTGGTCATGACTTGAAAGATCCCAGCTCTTGGGTACACTCATAGTATATTGCCCAGGGAGCTGACCACTGTACTGTGGTCTCCAAGTAATACTGCAAACTGTGGTCCGGCATGGGTACCAGCTGCACCCACAGGCCAGTCATCATTGGATGAGAAACCCTCTGGTCCTCTCTACTGGCAAATGATATATCTAATTTAATCAGGAAGACTTTTGCTAAGATGATAAGGACAATTGGTAGGGGCACAGTATGCTGCTTCAGCATCTCACTGAAAGAATCTTCCCTGCCTAGCTTTCTCACTCCCCAAGAGAGCAGGCAGTGATGGGCAGCAGGGAGATTGTATAATTCACACTGGGATCCAGTTTTCCACTGAAACATCTCTGAGAATTCCTGGTGGGTCCCAAGGTCCTGCTGTGGCTTCCCCTCCTGTGGTCTCTGCCTTGGTCAGCTCTGGAGGGCAGACCTCATGGAGTGTTCAGCCCCACTGGGGACCCTGCACCAACACCTCCAGCCTTCCTGCGGCAGCACTCACTGTGTCGCAGCAACGGTGCCACGCTCACTCTATGCCCCCTGCCCCACCTAGAATGCTTTTTAGAAATTTAAAAATCACTAATTTCAATTAGATTCTGCAGCCATTGCTATTGTGTATGGCAACTGTTATCTCTAAAGACCAATTCGCACTAACTCTTCCGAAGGGTTTCGTATTTATTATTTCCAGCCTTTTGATTTGCAAGTGCTGAGAATGTTTGGGGTACTATTTGAAGTCTAGACTTGTATCAGATCTCACAAGGTAGCTGTAATCCTGGAAGCTGCACCACATCCATCTTTCCAAAGAGCAAGTAGTCTTAAAGTTCTGGCAATGAAGAAATCAAAAGCGTGTCTAGATTTGGAGCAGCACATTAATTCATGTTTACAGAAAAGGAAGCTTTGGAAGCACTTGCCACCTTGCCTTTTAATTATTTGAGGGTTCCAGAATTGTCATAATTCTCCTTTTGCTGCGGTCCTACATTTTCTGTTTTTTTTTTTTTTTTTTTTTTTTGGCAGAACCAGGGATTGAACTCAGGCCCTTGTGCTTGCCAGGCAAGCACTCTGTTTTTTGTTTGTCTGTTTTTTGTTTATTTTTCACTATTTGATATATTTCCAGTCATTTGTTTAGTATAATTATTTTGTAAGTAAAGATGTTTAAAGAAATCCCTTTCAAGACAAAATTACCTATAGATCCAAAGGGAAGAGAAGGCTTTTGACAGCACAGGAATAGATACAGCTTTGTCCTATGACGTTAAGGTTTTAGGCATACAGCTTATGTCTAAAATTCAAGTGATGGAGAGAAAGGTTGCTCAACACTTTCAATTAGTGCTTTTAATTAAACTGCCACACTTTGAGCTAATCCTGAGTACCCTGAAAGTATGTTTTTGACCATTAAAGGGAACTGAAATATTGTAAATGCTTCAGAATTCACAATAAATAATATGGAGAAAAGACAATAATACAAGGGGCTAAAGTGACAGTTTAGTGGGAAGGTGCTTGCTTAGCTCACGTGGCACCTGGGATTGATCCTCAGCAGTGCCACATCATGGACCAATGAAAATAGCACACAGCAAAGCCAGTAACGGATAAAAACAAGCAGCTTAAAATCTGTAAGAGAAAAAAAATAGTAAAGGCAATTGTTTTCCTAAGATTTTTCAAAGCTAAAGATGTGTGTTAAACATAATGTATAAAACACCAGCATTGGATCTATGTATCTATGTTTGTGTTTATGTATGTATGTATCTGTCTATCTATCTATCTATCTATCTATCTATCTATCTATCTGTCTGTCTGTCTGTCTGTCTGTCTGTCTGTCTGTCTGTCTGTCTGTCTGTCTGTCTGTCTATCATAGTGGAAAAATGAAATTAAAATGACAACAATTTTCATTTAATGAATTTGACCTGAGAATTTGTGAAATTTATAGACACAATGATTACAAAATCAAAAAATTGGGCTGGTTAAATAGCTCAGCAGATTAAAGCACCTGCAAGCAGGCGCAGGGGCCAGCGGTTTGATCCTAGGGCTGCCATGCTAGCCCTGGCCCTGAGGCCCACTGAGACTGGGTGTGGTGGCGCGTGCCTATAATCCCAGCACTTGGGAGACAGTAAACAGGGGGATCACTACGAGTCTGATCTAGTAGTAAGACCCTGAACACCCTGTAGACCCTGCCCTAAAATAAAAAGAGCAAAAAAATATTACACAGTCATAATTTTATATAGAGAAAATCAAACTGATAAATAAATTGCATACAGCAGTTCTGATGAACAAAGGTGTGAGCATCAAAGAACATGAAAAAATACAGGCATAAATTCTCTATGATGATTATGCATGTCTAAAAATGTATCAATAAAATCTGATATAAAGAAAAGAATATGAGTATTAATAGAATTCAAAATCATTTCATAGTCTTCTGAAGGAATTAAATTGTCTTTTGATCTCAATTTTAAGCATGGGTTACTCTTTGAAATGTGTCCATATTGGATAATTCTAAATTAACAGCTTTTTATTAATTTAAGACTCAGACCTGAGGATCAAAGCAGAGGAGCCAGTTTTCTTGCACTGCATTCCCTCACTGTCCTCATCCCTTGTGTTTACATTTGTGTATTTGTGGTTCTTCAAAGGTTGAAATCACTAAGTACTTCCCAGCATTATCTCTCTTCAATCCTCTAAGCAAACTTAACAATTCATACAAATGTTTATTGATGACCATTACTACTCACACCCTACTCAAACCACTGTATTCATAGTTGGATCTATTAAAAAAGAAATAAGGTGATTTGTTTTCTGACCTAAGGAAATTAGTAGGACAATTATGGTATTGTGCAGATTGACTTTGTAATGGGGAAGCTCTAGATAGCATGAAAATGGAGTGTTTCACCTAGACTTTTAGGAGCCAGAGTTGCTTCTCAGAGAAAGTTACTTTCAAGTAAGAGTTGAATAATTGGAATACAACAGAAGTACTGGAAGGAGAAAATTAGCACCTAGGGCAACAAGAATCATCCATTCAGAACTTAGATGCTAAGAGCTTGATACCTTCAGGAACCAGAAATTGGCCACTTTAAGAGGGAAATTTAGAATTTCAGAGGTTGTAGAACTTTACAAACAAGTCTGGAAACCACTGCTGAAATTCCATTCAGGATTTCAAGAATTAGCAAGAGCCTCCCCAGAAATATTTTAATTAAAATATTGGGAGGATCAAACTTTAACTTTATAAAGATTATTGTACCACTTACTAAAGATTAATTCAGTGTAAGGAAACAGGAAATAAGGGACAAAAAGGAAGAAAAGGAGTTCAAGTGCCAAATCTTTATGTTTACCTTGGCTAGAAGTGCTGGTGGCCTAACTAGCATGATGACAAGGAAAGGTGACCAGATTTAGAAGTACTTCCTATAGAATTAAGGGGCAGAATAACTATAAGGTATAAAGGACTAACCAAACTCAGTAATATAGGATGTTTGATTTGAGCACTAAATGGAGGATGATTCAGATAGAGTTAATACATGCACTAGACATAGTACAAGAAGAGATTTATGAATTAAGCACACCCCGACTTTAGATTTCAGATTTAAACCTATTATTGTTGTTTGTGCTTAATCTCTGCAAACATCTGCATGTGGACATAATGGAAGTTCCTTCCTGTTTTAGTGCCTTTTCGTGGCTTAGGAAAAAATACCTGATACTTGCAATGAGAAGAAGAGGTTCCCACTTGTAGAGGTTTCAGCCCATAATTGGTGAGTTCCAAAGAAGACCCAGAATGGCTGAGGGTCATCGCAGAGGGAAGCAGCTCACCTCATAGCAACCCGGAAGCAGCCCACCAGTGCAGTAGACTGGAAGAGAGATAAGTCCTTCCAGGTCAAGCTCACAGATGCACTTCTGGCTGAACTCTATCTTCTAACTGCTGCAATCCCTTAATCCAGTCACATTCCAAGCACACGAGGCTATGGGGACCAGTCTATGTCTGAACGTACATGCTCCTCAGTGTGGTTGTGAGGATTAATGAACTGGATATCTAACAACTATAAAAGTACTAGGCTAAGACTGTTAGTTTTTGGTAGGGTTAGTAATAATGACAGTAGCAAAAGATTTATAGTGGGTAGAGAGGAACTTTTCTGTATATGCTATTAGTAGGCATTCTGATATGTGTTTGGCTTTATTTATTTATTTTTGTATCAGGGATCAAACTCAGGACCTTGGGCTTGCCAGGCAGGTTTCTATGCCACTGGGCTATCACTCATGATTGGTTCTTTAAAAGCCTGTTCTCAGGGGTTACAATAGTTGAAATATTTGTCTATTTGTACTTAGGCCCTTTAGTTTGGTTAATATTGTCATGGCATGCTTTCGAAGTGAGAAAAGATTACAAAAATATTTCTGGCCTTCACAGTGGAGTTATCTATTTATCTAAGCATTTTCTTGAGATTTACCTCATCAATTTTTAAATATAATGATTATATTCTATAGTAAATTAAGTTTTAAAAAACTGTCATTTCCAAACAAAATAAACATAGGCTTCCATAACATGTCACTTATGCACTTTCTTTTCTATGAGCTTAAAAGCAGAGAGGTTAGTTATATATTCCAGCTACCATGAGTAAATCATGTAGCTAGTAATTTAAAAAAGAAAAACTGTTTCATGGATTGATGTGGATATATATATATATATATATATATATATATATATATATATATATATTTTTTTTTTTTTTTTTTTTTTTTTTTTTTTTTTTTTTTTTTTTGTCTTTTTTGAGACAGGATCTCACTGTGCAGTTCAGGCTGGCCTTAAGCTCACTTTGTAGCTCAGGCTGGTCTCGAACTCACAACAATCCTCCTGCCTCAGCCTCCCTAGTGCTGGGATTACAGGCATGTGCCACCACGCCCGGCTCTGATGTGGATATTTAAAACACAGATTTTAAAAAGTAATTCTGAAGATCCTAATAGTCTAAGACTTGATCAGTTGTGGTCACAGACCACAGCACACTGAAGCCAGCTCTTCACCTTCAAGGGATGATTGACAAATAAGGTGACTAAAAATTACAAGATATAGTCTTAGAGTTAAATAACCTACACTATAGCCAAAAGTACTAGCCAAAACTAACCACTTTATAATTATTCTAGCACATCTTTTATTCATTGGTCTTGAAATTACTTAGGCCTATGGACTCTTTGTGGTGGAAATGCTACGTAACGGTGCACTATCCTCCTTTTTTGCCTTTTTCCATTCACTTTATTCAATACCATTATATTGGCAATCTGAAAACAGGTTTTATGGGAATATTCACACAGAGAAATTTTCAAAGGATACTGATTAAAGCTGTTTTTTAAGCTTTTTTCTTTTCTTTTTTTTTTTTTTTTTTTTTGCAGTACAGGGGATTGAACGCAGGACCCTGTGCTTGCGAGGCAACTACTTACTCTACTGAGCTATCTCCCCAGCCCTTACTTTGTTAACAGAGCTAACTTTTAAACATTTTCCAAAGTGCCACTAAGCAAACACATCTTCTTTTAGTAAGTTTTTACTTTTGGTTAAAATGAAAGATATTTACTGGTGCACAACAAATGTTAACTACTAAAACCCCTCACAATTCTTCAAATATTCATCACAGGATAAAATTTAGAATGTAAAAATCTAGGCTCAGTCTTAACATGTAATAAGACTGAAAATGTATTTAATGTCACAAGTTTTAAGAATTCTTTAAAGGTAACTTCTTCAAACTGTGCCACAGAAAACAAATTTTTCTGTGTTCCAAGAAACATGATTTAAAAATAATAGCATAACTGCAGTTGAACAAACATTTTAATCTACTTAGAGCAAAGGATTATATGTTTTAATAGTTTGGCTATTTTATTATTCGTTGCTTAGTGCCTTTAAAGATAATATTTTTAATGATGCATACATCTATCTACATTTGAGAGCAGATAAACTAGTGTAGAAATTTTCAGGAACATGCATATTTTTGTTTTTTATAGATACATCCCAGAATTACGAATACAGAGACATTTCAGAAATAGAAATTCTCTGCTCCTTGAAAATAACTGCTGTTATTAAATTAGTCAGTGAGGACGTCTTGACTGAAGAAGTTGGTGCCTTAATGTTTCTTGTATTTCAAAAATGATACAATGGTTGAATTTGTGAAATATAAAGTGCTTTAAATATCTCCTCTAATTAAGTATGTTCAAAATAACATGACTCTGAAAACATATAACTCCGCAGAGGCAGGTGGTTTGGCCTCAAGTTGCTATTCACTGAGGCAACAGAATTTAGGGTTACGGGCCAGTCAAATAGCTCAGCAGATTAAAGCACCTGCACACAGGCACAGGGGCTGGGGGTTCAACCCCCAGGCCTGCTGTGCCAGCCCTGCCCCCAAGGCACACTGAGACAGCAATTGAGACTGGGCATGGTGGTGCATGCCTATAATCCCAGCTCTTAGCAGGCTGTAAATAGGTGGATCACTGCAAGTCTGGTGTAGTAGTGAGATCTGAACACCCAGTAGACCCTTCCCTAAAAATTGCAAAAGAAAAACAAAAAAACAAACAAAACAAAACCAGAAAATAACAGCTTAAAATAATAAACTCAAAATGGCATTGCATTTTTCTATTTTCTTTACAAAGGAGGAAAGGAGATACTACGACAATGGCAAGTCATAAAAACTACGATATGGTGAATGAGTTAGTGTTCCATGTTAGTGCAAGGAATGGCTCACAGCTTTCGCTTATAAATGAATATGTGGAAAACAAATTACCCTCTGACAACTACAGAGCAATGGCAGTGTTTAGCTGGTCTGATGTGATTGCCACATGAGAAGTCTGAGAGTTGGACAGAGTCTACTCTGGATAAATCTGTGCCCATTAGATCCTTTGATTTTATGACAATCACATTGCTGATTTAAAAAATAGAAGTCTTCAAGCGTCCTCCCCTCTGAGCTGTGCTGACCTCTAAGAATTATTTTTGAATGAGGACATCATTGAGTTAATAGAAAACTAGTAGATCGGAGTTCTACTTCAAATGATGACCTCTCAAATGGAAAATTATTTTTCAAGAGGAACTTGAAATAAATATCTGTTAACTTGCACAGAATGAATGATCTGAGACTCAACCCTACGCTCTCTGGCCTGAATTTCTCTGTTTTTCACTATTGTACCATGATTCTTTGGTTAGGCACTGTCTTCCTGTGTAATTTACAGATGAGTGAACACAGACACATTTTTGAGGACTATTTATTGATAGATCTGTACAGGTGAGTCAATTTCTTGACCCTCGACTGCTCTTTCTGCTTTGAGAAAACCTTTTATGTGCCCTCAAGGATCCATGCTGTGATGTGCTTCTCGCGTGCTGCTGTTGTAGCTCAAGTGATTGTGGGTAATCACAGCTCCTTCCTTCCCCCCACCACTCTGTGTGTCCAAATTCAGAATGCGATTTTCTGGCATTATATCAAACAAACTTAAGGTCCTCCCCACCCCCCGACTCCAGCCTCATTTAATAGCAACCAGGTTAATGAGTGTCGTTATCTTCTTAGCTGGTTGGAAAACTGGTAAATTCTCACGTCTCCTTGTTTAATGTGAAAATCTATCTACATAGTCCCAAGAGTAATAGTACATTCTCCCTTAACTTGCTGGTTTAGTTTATTCTCATCAATCTCCATGAGTTAGGGCCACTCATAAGATGAGGAGGCCTCAATTAAGGTGACAGGTTAGTTTCTTTCATCTAATCTTAGCAAACACCCAGATGTTTAAACCTATTCACCAGACCCAGAGTAGTTCAGAAAATAGCATCAAGTGTAAGGAGGCAAAACCTTTTCTGAAGTGAGATTCTGTCCTAAAGGTATTTTAGCTGCTGTACTTGGCATCTTGTTAATAAAAATCTTACTTGGGCTATTTTAGTTCTAGTCTCCATGCTCGTGTGATGTACTGCTGTGACTTAAGCCATCTGTTTTAACAACTTAATGATGTATCACACTTCGCTGTTTTTAGAAGAGGAATCTTTTAAGCAGCAGTTCATGAAACTTGATCCTCACTTTCTTATTGCATCATTTTTGTTCTCAGTCAAATCTTCTGGAGATCCCAGATCTAATTTTATATTTCACTTGTGATTGTGTACTTCAGACGATAAAGGTAGTAGGAAGAAGATCAAGTTATTGGTAAAAGTTTGGCTAAATATCAATTTGTCTGTTCCAGTTTGACTTCTTCTTTTCAGTTTCAAGGTTAGAATTTTACAAAGCTTGAGAAACATGTTATTGAAGAGATATCAGTAATGTGCTGCTAGTTACAAGGAGAGCTATTTAAAACTTGCTGATTGATTTGTCCTTTGGAATATGTTTCTCCAACACCTCTGAACTCGGTTAAGCCTTAGCAGGTTTCCTTTTCACTGCTATGCAACATGACATTGAATTAATTTGCTTTTATTCAACTTTGATGCCATTCTTGTCTGTATTATTAACTCAGTGGACCAGACTGCTAACAACTTTAAATAACCCATTGGTTGTCATAGTAACCGATATTAAAGCTAAATCTGTCTCTTGGAATTTACATTCAAATCATTGCTGGTATTTGCATTTTTTTTTTTTTTTTTAGTAACTGTCTGGACTGCCCATAGGACTTTGTACAAAAGAGTCCTTGGAATTTTAGGTCTGTTTGAGGAGTTAGTTCTGTATTCTTAGTTTCACCCTGTTTCTGACTTGTTTAGATTTGCTCAGTTCTGTCACATAGATGCTCCTGTATCCCCAAGAGGGATGCTTATCAAAATATTACATGGGGTGTACACATAATATTTTAGTCTTAAAAATTTTATTTATTCACTGTAGGTATTTTCTGTGCAATTTACGGTTTGCTTTTATGTATCTTTGTAAAATTTCTGTAACATTTCTAAAATGTTACAAATTACATTCTGGGTGGTAAAAATAAAAGAGCTGCCTCGTGGGAAGGATTGTCCTAGCAATGAGCACAGATGGCTCAGAGACCTCCTCTATTTTCTGGGGCAATGCTTGTCCCTCTGGCTAGGATGCAGAGGAGCAGGAAAGGCTCTCTCCTGCCAAGTGCCTGACTTTCCTTTTCCACTTCTCTTCTACCACTCCTTGTGCATTGTCTTGTACTACTCTCTCTCTTTTTTTTTTTTCAAAATATGTGCAGTGTGTGAAGCACCCAAACTTTGGCTAAAATAGGGCTAAAAGGTGGTACAGAGAAAGCAGGTTACATATAACAAAAGAGAGAGAGAGAGAGAGAGAGAGAGAAGAAAAGAAAAAGAAAAATTTACATGATCCCTTTGCCTTATTTAGGAGCGTACCCACACCATCACTGTTTTTCCCAATAGTAATATCTGGGAATGAATGAAGTTTATTAATGGTCTTGCAATCTGGAGATTTACATATTTCCAACCTGGGACACCTATCCTTCCAGCTTCAGGGAGTAAATGTATGCTGTTATTACCAGCTGCTTATCTGTTGAATACATATGAAATATCCAGGATATCAGAACATCGTGTCAAAGTCTCTTTATAAGAACTTGGGGGTGACACTGTCATTTCTCTCTTATTCTAGTCCTTAGCCCCTTTTCTGTTCTAAATGTGTGGAATCTTGCCAGCTCTCTGGTCCCTCTGTCCTATAGATTTTCTTAGTTATTGAAATCTGCTTTCCTATAACTTCAGCCATCTCTCATGCAACACTTAACTGCTGAAATCACTTTCTCAGTTCCTGCTTTATAAACACCCTTGTGTGTTTTTAGTGGCAGCTAGAGCATAGCACTAAAAGCATGGCAGTGGAGTGTTTTCTTCTGCATATTGTGAAACAGTCCCACAAGGGAGAAGTGTCCTGCATTCACATATGACTTTAAAAAAACCTGGGTTAAGAAACAAAACAATATTCTATGCTAGAAGACACCCATACATTCATTATGTGTTGCTGTTGAATACTGTGTGTGTCTCAAGGGGGAAGACAAATGCTTGTGTTCTAAACATCACCAGACTTTCACTTACAGGATTGATGGTTTTGTGTTATTTATTTGGTTTTATATTTTTAAAGCTACAGTCTTCAAGAGGGGTTTGTATGGTGGTACATTTTTATAGAAATCAATCTTAGTATCTTCCAGCTCCATTTGTATTTTCTGCTAACTTGATCTCCTTGAGAAGGAGCTAGTGGAGTTCAAGTCATCTTTTCCCACCTTTATAATCATGTTCCTGGCTCAGCAGACTTAATCCTATTACTGATCCTCCAAGGTGAAAAACTGCCTGCACACCACACAAATTGAAATTGGTCTTGGTGGGAAAACAGCAAGTGACCTTTAGGTATGAGTAACAGGTTTTTCTGCTACTAAGGTGGTTTTCATTCTTTTCTTTTCTTTCAAAACTTTTTTTTTTAAATCAATGATCATTGGATGAGTCACTCAAAGTAATTTTTTCTCCTATGATACAGCACTGAGTGATATTCTTCCCAATGCTTAGGAAGCTTTCCAGAAATTAAAATCATTATATTCCTACTTAGGTGAACAAGTTTCTCAGATTTTGATTAGAAATTAGAAAATAAAAATAAACATCATATTCATTCCCCGTTGTGTTCTAGCAATAGGGTCTGGTCATCTAAGGACAGAGGTCATTTGGGCAAAAATAGCTTTATCTGTTTGACTACTGTGAGCATTTCTAATAGTCCTTTCCAATGATATATGTACTCTCTAACTATTGTCTATGTTATTATAATGTACTGATAACTTAAAGAAGACTCACGCTCTCAAAACCATAGTCACGTTTATCCTCCAGGCAATGTGAAAAACTAATCATCAAATGGTTTTCAAACACATTACATAAAGATGAAATTCTGTGGGAAAATGTGAAATGAAGAATGATTCAAGGAGAGAATGAAATGCCAAGATTTCTGAGTAAGAAGGTAGACAGCATTTTCAAGTTTTCAGGAGATGCTGTTGAATATCAAATTGTTGTGTAGTTCATGGGGAAGGAGGTCTTGCTGTGTGGCTCAGGCTGGCTTCAAGCTCACTACACAGTGCAGACTGGCGTTGGACTTGTGGCAGGCCTCCCACCTCAGCCTCTTGCATGCTATGATTGCACATGGACTCACCAGCCTTAGCTAATCCATGGTCATTTATTAAAAAGAGTGATACAGGATAATGTAGGGGACAGGGTCCTGCAGTTCCAGCTATTCAGGAGGCTGACATGAGAGGTGACCTGTGCCCAGGAGTTCAGGGCCAGCCTGGACAACACAAGTTGAGAACAGTATCTAAAATTCAAACAAATAAGCAAAAATTGATTTCGCCTTTTTATTTTCAAATCACCACAATTGAGGTGGGTCTTTTAACCAGTTAAATTTATGGGGGTAATTTTTAAGATGTCAGCCTAAACTCACAAATGTGTGATCTGAAAACATAGTCAATATTTCAAAATGATTATTTTTCTTTTTTTTATTTTAAAAAGAATAAAAAGATAATAGATAAGACATCAGAAATGATATACAATGTCTAAAGAAAAAAACAAGATGATAGGTATTCGAGAGTGGTTGTTTTATTGAAAACTGTCTTCAGTGCAGTTGCTCAGTTATTGGATATAAGCACGTAAAATTGACCAAGGTAAAAATTTTAGGCATTCACCACAAAAAGCTGGTATAAGTTAGTAGTACAATCATCTTAGCTATCCTGTGTATCTACATGCATCATTTTTTCCTTCCCTTTCTCCTTTTCCCTCATCTCAGTTGTTTATTCTTCTTGTGCAGTTTCCTTCCTTTTCACTATATCTACTGTATCTTTCAAATTTACTCTTCCATATTCTTACAGTAGAGAGACAATGTGATTTTTACACCTGTGAGTCTGATTTACTTAAAAAGAAAAAAGCTCCTAAATACAAGACACATTAACATGAATGCCCCTCAGAACTCTGCTTTGAAAATACTTACGTCAATTTTTTTTTTTTTTTTTAATTTTTTGTGTGAGCATTCTTTGCGCCTTCTGAAGCAGTTCTGGGAGTTTCCTTTCAGGTCATTGGTTGTGCTGTGGTGGCGGCCTCAGTGTTGTGAGTCAATATGAAATGCATATCCTGACGTGGTCATTTTGACTTTGGGGCAGAGTGAGAAGATGCATAGCACCGGACCCAGTGAAGGGGTCACACCATAGTCACTTCAAAGGCCTCCTTTGGCATTGAATGACCCTTGGAAGCAGCATTTATCATATTTTTTGTCACTTGCCATAAAGATACATGAAAGAGAACTTGAGAACATCTATAGTACATGGCAGGAAGGTTAGGGTGTGTGTGTCTAAACAAAGGAGGAGCATACTGAGAGGGAGTAATGGCGGTTTAAACTCTTTCTCTGTATTTTTATCACACTTCATGTTTGAAGGGTTTTAAGTCTACTAGGATATATGTGAGTAAAAACCATGTATGAAGACCATATTTGTGTTAGTTACTCTTTTTCTTGGAGGATGGGCACCGGGGATTGAACTCAGGCCCTTGCACTTGTGAGGGAAGCACTATTCCACTGGGCCATCTCCCTGGTCCCTAGTTACTTTTTAAGTAGGCTGCAAGCTTTCTTCTCACATCCCAGTTCTCTCTTTCTTTTCATGTCTAGTCAACCAGCTCTTTCTGAAGGAAGCTTTTGGTCTACAAAATGATTAGTTATCTAATCAAACTCAGTGGTAAGTTAAGAACTTGGTAATAATTTTAGGGTTCCTCAGTCTCTAAAATTGTATTTGAAAACATTGTCAGGCACAGTTCTGTGTACTAGAAAAACCACCAGTCAGCAAAACAAACCCTTGTCCTCACGAGGTGATACTCACAGCAGATGAATAAAGAAAGTACAAGAGTAGTCAACAGGAAGAGCTCGAAGAGGTTGTTATGGCCATTGTGCATTTCAATGACAGTCTTAGGGAAAGCCTTCCTACAGAGCTGATAGTTTAGTACAAACCTTAAAGAAGCAATGAAACAGACATGTAAATATGTGATGCAAAACATTATTTGAAAGGAAAAATATCCCAGAGGTGAGGCTGTATCAGATATTATTGAGGAAAGCATCAGTATGTATTGATTGCTATGAGCTATGACAACATAGGCACTGAGGAGATCAGACTGAAGAAGGAAGAACACAGGGCCATGTAGTCTATCAATATCAGGACTTTGATTTTAATAAACACTCAGAAAGGGTTTATTCTATGCTGCAAGCTATTTGTAATATATCAGACACATACTACCCATCCTAGTCAACTAGTATCACAATGAAGTTCATTGTCAAAACTGTGCTTTCTCAGCCTATTCACTGTATATATCCATCTCTTTATATTGGTATCTTTCTCCCTCCTTACGTTTGAATTCTGCTGTCTCTTATTCTTTCCCCTTTTTTCTTTTAAGCTTTAAATGTAAACAAACAATATTTTTGTGATTTTTTTTTTTTATGCTCACTTCAGCACAGGCTGGCCTTGAACTCATGGAGATCCTCCTACCTCAGCCTCACCAGTGCTGTGATTATTGACATGAGCCACCACACCCAGACTCATTTTTGTTGTTGTTGTTGTTTGTTTGTTTGTTTTGTGGAACTGGGGCTTCAACTCAGGCCTTTGCACTTGCTAGGGAAGCACTTATTCCACTGAGACATCTTTCTGGCACTTGATTTGGTATTTTTAACAAGAATTTAGTTCCATTTCCCTCAATTTAAAATGTGGGTCTACTGAAGCTACAGTAGAGAAAAAGAAATAGTCAATTTAACAGCTGAATTAAGGGCCTGCCTGATAGCTCAGTGGACTAAAGTGCCTGCTTAGGCAGAGTGCGCACTGGCTGGTGTTCAATCTTTAGCATGCCTCGCTGGCTCCACCCACAGAGTGTACTGAGATGGCAATTGAGACTGAGTGTGGTGGTGCCCGCTGTCATCCCACACTTGGAGGCTGAAAACATGGGAATCACTATGAATCCGATCTACGTAGTGAGACCCTGTAGACTTTGCCCTAAATACAGAAAAAATTAAAATAAAATGTAAGTAGAATAATTTTTTCACCTAATGATATATGATGACCCTTCTAGAGAAAGGATCCCTTGCTTAGTCTATGTTCTATAAGTATAAAAGGTGAGTAGTTGAATGTATGGTGTTGTTGGAGGGGAAAAAAGAAGAAAATAAGTAAACTATTTTTATGGGTAAACATGCTGAAATTGGAAGTAAGATTGACGCAGAGAAGGTAGGAGACACAAGGAGACACAAGAGAGGAAGGGTGAGCTGTGGAGATGGCTCAGTAGTCTATGCAGTTGTCTAGATTGGTGGCAGTCTGTAATCACAGTACTGGGGAGGCTGAAAGCAGGAGGATCACTGTGAGTCTGAGCTTTGCAGTCAGACCCTGTACCAAATACATTGGTGGGGGGTGAAGGGAAATCAGAGAGGAAGGGAAGAAGGGAGGGAGGAGGAAGAGAAAGGGAGAAACAAGAGACAGAGGCAAAAGCAGAGACAGAGAGAGAGAAAGACAGAGACAGAGTAATGGGGGTTTTATGATGGTGATCAATGGCCAATAATAAATTCCTGATGAAGTTTAAAGAAAGTGGCTGAAATAGTTTTGAAGGTATGAGTGTTTAATGCTTTATTTTACTGTTGCTTACTTGATAAAACTATGATGTAGTTATAATACAGCCTCCATCCCCGGATTTCCCACAGTTCAAAGCCCTTTACACATACTCCAGGTTAAGCACCTCTTGGTGACATCCAATTAAAGCAATTGTGTTATATATGTTGCGGTGGGGCATGAAGAAGAAAATGTGCATAGGAATGAAACAGAAGGAATATGAGTGATTATGTAAATAGGAATTAACACACACACACACACACACCACACACCACACACACACCAAGCCTTGAGGAATTTGTGGAATCCTAGAGATGAGCATTGATTTTCCCGTGAAACAGAAAGGAGACTGGAAGAGCCAGTATACGAGCCACCTTAATTGTGTGTAATATGCCAGCCAACTGAAGAGCTGCCGTTGACCTGTAAATTGTACAAATGTGTGCAATCACGTGACTCCAGGGGCTCGTGCTTTCCGGTATCATTGGCCACGTAAGAAGGGCTCACGCATGAGCTCAGGCTCAGGCACATGAGTGATGCTCTTGAATCATATTTTGTGTGAGAACTGCGAAGAGTGGGAACAAAGACTGCAGAACAAGAAAGGGAGGCCAGCGTGGAAACTAGAGCGCTATGGAACCAGACTGCTTATTTTCTTTTTTCATTACTGAGGAGTGCCTTGAAGGCCTTCATGTCCCCAGCCCTTCTAGGTCTCCTATGTAATCTGAGACAGGGTTTCCCTAAGCTAAGTACCTAAGTTGTCCAGGCTCAGGTCTAACTTGTATCCTTCCTGCCTCAGCATCCCAAGGCTGGGTTTCCAAGTATGCACCGCCACACTCACCTCCCAGCTGCCATTTTAACTAAGAAAGCAAAAATATTAAATTTCAATGAAAATTCATCTTAACAAGAATCATGAAAATCAAAAGCCAATTGAAAAGCTGGGCGTGGTGGTGCAGGCCTGTAATCCCAGCAGTCGGGAGGCTGAGGCAGGAAGATTGTTGTGAGTTCCAGACCAGCCTGAGCTACAAAACGAGCTTAAGGCCAGCCTGAACTGCATAGTGAGACCCTGTTTCAAAAAGACAAAAAAAAAAAAAAAAAAAAAAAAAAAAGCCTGGAACCATGGGCATTTCACATGGAGAAGAACACACAGCTTTAGACGCAGGTGTCCAGCCAGATGGTCAAAGCTAAAGACTCGCTGCCCCAACCCAGACATGTTTGCAATTATGATAAACATGCACATCTGATCATATTAGCCCCTGGGTTAAAAGCACCGGTTAGATGTCCCTACTCATACAATCCATCATTAGTCTCTTGCTCTCCCTTCACTTTCCAGGACTTCTTGAAAACTCTGTACTCTAGGCAAACCTTCTTGAGGCTCTTCCATCCTAAAATGCTGCTTTATGCTCAGGCTTTGACCAGAGTTTGGAGTATCTTCTTTCTCTTTGTCAAGCTACCACCTCTTTAATTCTAATTCTTTTAGAATTGGTGATATTTGAAAACATTGGAATTGTCATCAGGTTCAATAATTTAATACTTTCGGAGTATTACAGTATGCCTTTAGATTTTTCCCCTCTAATCCATAGCTGTACTTTATAGCAAGTTGTTCAATTTTTATAACTCCCTCAATTTTCCTTCTACGTTTCCATGAATTGAATTTAATTGAGTTAGGATAGTTGACAGACTTTTCAAGATCCATCTAAAGTAGTGCTAACAAAATATAGTTAGAATTAAAAAGATGGATCTCTAGAGATGATATGCACATGGCTAATAAGCAAAGGAAAAGATATTTCCTATTACTAAACATTAGAAAAATATGAATTGAAAACCACAATGAGAATTGACACTAACATGAGAAAGCAGAAAATAAAAAGTGTACAGGTGGAGAAATTAAAAACCTTAGTTGATGATGCATAAAATGATGCATTTGTTATGGACAGGATGATGGCAAATACTGAAAACTTTAGACATACAACTACTGTATGATTGAAAAATCCCACTTCTGTGGTGCATATCTGTGTTAGAAAGGGATACTTGGAGAGACTTATGTCCACACCTGTGTTCATGCCAACATTATTCACAATAGTTGAAAAGTAAAAGCTATTAAATGTTTAATACACAAATAATAAAATATTATTCAACCTTAAAGAAGAAAATTGTACCACGTACTAAACATGGATGAAACATGAGACTGCTGTGGTAATTGAAATAAGCAAGTCATAAAACAAATAATATAAGAGTTCAGTTATGTGTGGCAGCTAAAGTAATAATAGGGAGTAGTTCCTCAGTGGGTACTGAGTTCTGATTTTAGAGCATGAAAACATTCTGGAGATTTCTTGAACAACTATGGTTAAGACGTAAAGGAATAGAAGCACAGAAAAAACTAGTTAATTTTTCTTTGTTGAATTGAGGCTTTCTCTCATCTTATTCTCTTCTAACCCCTTTTGATTCCAATTAGTAATTATTGCAGTTGTGGCATAAGAATACCGATAGTGGACTCTCTATGTCGTCATCTTTTTAATAAGCGTATCCCTTGAAGGCATAACTTGAATCCTAATCCCACTTGCTTCTCACTAGCTTTGTGATGAGTGACCCAGAGCACATGGAAAACACATCTGTTGGCTAAATGAATGAGTAGAGTGGGAGAGATAGCTCAGTGGCAGAAGCACCTGCCTCAAAAGCTTAAGGTCCAGAGTTTGATACCCAGTACCACAGACATAAAATAAAAAATAAAATTTTAAAGGCACAGGTGAACGAATGAGTAATGAACCAAATTCAGTCACTTGCATTACAATTTATCAATTTCAACCCACTTTCCATCTAATAAAGAAAAAACTAAGTAGAGAAGAAAGCACCATGTGATGGAGCTGCCTGAAAGGATTCAGACGCATGCTCTGGGGCCAGCTCGGCCTTCTGTGCAGACACAAGACTGACTTCCTTGCAAGTCTCTAAGTAGGACAGACTTTAGCTTTTCTCAAGAATGTTATCCACAGTTGCCTGAGGCTGAATAACAAATTGTTTTCTCAATTTTATGAAGTAAAGGAAACGTGTTAAAGAAGTATCGACTGAGATACTGATGATGTTAGATTTTTTTCCAATTTCAGACATTTTATTTTTCAAGACTTTCTTTTAATACAAAAGTGGGTCTCAGGTAGCATGTAGCTGTAAAAGTTATTTCCTTTGTTTACTGGGGCATCAGGCTCACCTTATGCTTCTGCTTTGTGAACTCTTCCTATGTGTGTATGTACAGATAGACTGAGCATTTTGATGCGTGTCAAAATCCGAATCCAGGTTGTTGGGTCCGACTATTTCCTGTCAGCACTCGTGCTTCACCAGAACAGAGGAAGGATGACAGTGATCTTATTTTGCAGGGACCAACACGGACTATTGATTCAGTTGTCTTAATTTTATATTTTTCTCCCATAAATAGCTTTAAACATTTGGCATCATCACAAGTTCGCTGGATTATGAAAAAAATAACCAGGTAGCTCACATTAATAGCAATGTGCAAAATGCTGTCAGATACTTTTCTTGTTAGTTTTTTCCACAGGGCCTGTGTGCATAGTATCATATTTCATGTGAAAAAAATGATACTTTCCCCAATGAAATATATCATAACCCCATTCTGTTTTAAAAGTGGGTTGCCTGAATAAGTCTGAGCGTTTATTGGTGTTTATTGTAAGGGCATCTTATTTTTAACTGATTCGGTACCTTAGGAAAATCTGGTCGGTAGTAACTAGCTTTTCTGTGCTTTAACCTCCCTTTTCATCTGACTGCTTCTATTTCTCTTCACGCGTATGGGAACCTGAGACAACACGAGTGAGACAGGCTTCCTCTTAACTCATCTTTACTGAGCCAGAGCTGTGTGCAGAGGGAAGGACAGACGTGGAGAGGGAACTGTGATGTCGATGACAGTAGCTGACTCTGGGAGTTGTGGTTGTGGCCACTGCCTTCCTTCCCTGTAGCTCCTTCCCTCCCAACACCACAAAGCACAAGGAGAAGAAGCATAATCAGCACTAACAGACAGGGCGACGCACTTTACTCAGTGCATCAGTGACGATTATTTTGCCTACATTTTAGGCAGGATCAATTCAAAGACTACTTTTGCAAGTTCAAGTTCTTTTTTCAAGTAATAAGCATTGATCATCAAAATTCATGGCTTCTTCCTTATAGTTATCATATTTTTTCCCTTGTATTTACTTTTGGATGATCGGTCCTTGGCATTTCATGCATGACTTTGTACATTCTAGCATCTGTTCGACCTCTGAGCCACATGTCCATCCCTCCTGTGAACTTTTTAAAGACATAGACATTATCTGGCATTAACTCTCAACATTTTTCTTCTTCTTGGATCCTGAGGCAGCTCAAATTGTTTTAATGACAATCTGACATGTGAGATAAAAGAGAAACTTCTGGAAAGGCTTTGGGCAGATATGTAGAGATGACCCATATTAGGAGCTATGCTAATTTTGAAAAATATAACAATACTTAAGATACAGAAAGTCCAGCTTCTGTGAAGCTTGTGTTTTTAACAAGTAAGCAATGAGCGATGAAAAACTGAAGCAAGAGAGGAGACTTATAGTTGCATTAGTACAGTGCAGAACAGATGCAGACAGTGAGATGGAGCATGGCTTTGCAGGGACAGCAGGATGCTCTGTGGGAAGACTGAAGCAGGCCTTCCGACATGGTGACACTGTGCTGCTGTGTTCAAAGGCCTGATTACCAGCTGAACTTTGTGAAAAACCAGTGGGACAAGTAGCGAGAAAAAAATGGAACAGCAGGTGAAAGGATCCTGAGGCACAGCCAACAGGAAGAATTTAAAGAACAGAAAAACAAACAACTGTGAAAGCTAGAGTCACCAGAGGCACTTTAAAGCTCTGCACCAGATAACAGAGGTGGGAAGCTGTTAGCAATGTTTAAAGAAGAGAAAAAGGATTGAATTTCCATTGATCCTTTAACTTCATTTTTCTTTCCTTTTGTAACAAGAAGGAACCACAGGGGGAGGTACAATAAAAGCAAACCACATGATAAGAAGGGATCCACATGTTTAAGGTGAGAGGTGGCAAATGGCTTGGATTGGAGAGGCATCAGTAGGTGAAAGTGCAGGAGCTCAAATGTGGATGACATGGACCCCATCTTTCAATGGGAGGAGGAGTAAAGAGTTTGTAACTATGTTTTGAAAGTGTCACAATAGCTTAATTTTTAAAATTTTTTTGCAATTATAGTCAAAATTTTTACTGAGAAAAATTATAAAATATAATAACAATGATATACCACCATATAGCAACAACAAAAATGAAATGAATAAGTTTGGTGAGAAACTTGAACTCCTATTCATTGTTAATAGAAATGAAAAAGGTACAACTGCTTTTGAAAAGAGGAATTTTGTATAAAATTTATCAATTTAAACATATACTTAGTCTATGGCTATATTATGAAACTGATAAGCCTAACCAGAGCAAACAGGAAAACATATCTACCCAAGAATTATATATGAATATTCACATCAGCATCATTCATAACTTTTTTTTAACTTTCAATTTACTATTTATCGATTTGAGAAGAGACATTGAACTACCACAAGTACCTGTGCATAGGGACAGTTTGACAGAGGCTTTCTCTCTTTAATTAAAATGGCAGGGTAAATCAAGCTATTAGAGGCTACTAAGCAAGATGTAGTCTCCTGGAGGAGAAAGTAGGAGGAAAGCTTACATTTAAAAAAAAAAAAAAACAAGAACCTAGGGTTTTGTTTTAGGCTATTCAGGCTGTTGTGAGTCAATGCTGTCAACAGTAGAAAGTTATTGTACACAGGTGTGGAACCCAAGAAGTTCCGTATCAGGGTGCTGGCATATCTGATACAGAAAGGCTCATCAGGTCTTTTGAAGGACAGGAACACTTCCTAAAGGCCTTGCCTCCAAAGGGTCAATGTAGGAATTTAGGAGGACACAAACATTTAGTCTGTAGCAGAACATACTCAATATATGCAAAGGTAGCTAAGGCAAACAAATAAGTGGAACTGCTCAAGTAGAAGACTTGGGTTCAATCTAAGGTACGGCAGTACTGTGTAAGGCAGTACGTGAGACCTCATCCTCAGAATTTCCTTCCCCAGCCCCAGATCTCTACCACATCTTCCTGAGATACTTGAAAGCATCTCTTTGGCCTTCTGGCTATGACCTTGGTAGACAGTGGGTGATGTATTACAGCTTTTCAGCAATGAAGGTCCATTCCCTTGCCATGGAGAGCTCAGTTTACAAATGCATTCTTGCATGTTATCTTCTATATGTATCACACAGAAAACTACAGCCCAGTGTGGTGGTGTACCCCTATAATCCCAGCACTCAGGGAGATGAGGTTGGAGGGTCCTTGTGAGTTTGAGATCAGCCTGGGCTGCGTAGAGAGACCCTGTCTCAAAAGAGAGACAGAGACAGAGATAGAATAGGCTGTTGAAAGTTTCTTTTTTATTTTTTCTTTCAATAAATGGAGGTTGCTTTTCTTGAGATCATTTCTGCTCTACTGTTTACAGGAATGTCTCAATCTGTTTGTCCAAAATTTAAGCTACCCTGAATTTTACACAGTCTTGTCCTAATACCAAACCCTGGTGAAGGTATGAAGATTAAAAGAATTATGGTCAAAAAGATTAAACTTAAGTTCAGCATCTTCATTGCACAAAATAGTGTTAGCCACAAGCATACCATTTTTTCTACGTTCTCACAGTGATGTTAATTGAAAATATTTTAGTAAAGCAATCTAGTTGTTAGGGAAATAAAAAATGCTTTAAATATGGCTTTGATAAGCCTAATACTGTGTCACCATTAAGCAAATTGTTCTTTTCTACCAATAAGGTCCACAGTCATTCTGATGTTTAATAATTATATTTTGTAAATTCAATGCAAACTTAGCAAAAAATAGATAAAACTTCAACCCTATTATTTGTGTGAGATGAACTTCTACTCCCTTGAGAGCTCATTTTATTGCTGCAAAACAGCACAATTTTTAATATGCATCAAATACTTTTCATATTTTTAAAACTGTATTTTTGATTCTGAATTGTATTCTGTCTGAATTATTTCTGTACCTCTACTGTGCAGCAAATCCACACAGAAAATGACCTCCTTCCCTGAAAATAGTTTCCTGAACTTCGTATTACTCTTTTTCGAACTCTTCTTTTAACCTTGCATAAAATAAGAAGGCTGAGGCACGAGGATCACCAGTTTCATTGAGTCTGGGTAATTTGTTTGATTTAAAAAATAAACACAAAGAAAATTTAAAAGCCTTAGAACAGAGCTGAGTGGTAGAGAGGCCTGGATTTGGTTGCCAGAACTGAAAAGTGAAATAAAGAGAGAGATATGCTTTTTTACATTATGGGTTCTTACTGCTATTATTCTGCCATGTATTTATGATTTGTATGTATCTACATAATTTGCATTCAACTATGTTCTGCATAATGTCAATTATTCTTTCATATATATGCCATCATTTGATATATTTATTAAATGCACATGAACTGTTAAAATCTGATATCCCCCCACCATCCCAGGTGTTGGATATCTTCCCACATTGACCTGTGTCTCCTCTCTCTGTGAAATGAACTTCTACTCCCCTGCTGGGCCCATAGCTGAAATACTCTTCTACTCTTCCTCAGATTGCAAGGCCTATGGTCAGCCCTGCTTGTCCTATGGTTTAATTTTTTTGTGTCCAAATGATCTGGGCAGTAACAAGCCAGCTCAGATACGGCTTGAGGAATAGCATCACATTATAACAGGAACACAAACCCCAAATCTGTCGCTGGTTTTTGGAAACTGACATCCCCTAGGGTAGTAGAAACATGTGCTGGTACTGGCTGTGGGCATCGGAAAAAGGAGAGGCGACCCCTTGCCCTTCTGTACTGCAGTGTCGCCCTCTCCCGGGTGCTGAACTCTCAGACGTTCTCTGGTTTTCCATCTAGGTATCCAAATGCATTTATTTTCTGCATCACTGGACCTCAGGTTTCTGATTCTTTCCCGTTACATTTCTTCTTGTTTCTCTTGAAAATCCTGACATTATTTCAACTTTAAAAAAAATAAATAAATAAATGGAAATGTTCAGGAGGCGACTGGCTGCTGTCAGTTCTTATTCGTGGGGAATGTGCTTTCCTTGCTAGCACATTCTAACTCGTTGGATAATTCCACCTTTATTTTGTGGAGCTCTTTACAGGCCATTTCGCTCAACCTCATAAGGTTAGCGGCTCCATCTAACAACTGGATGTAGGGGCGTAGTATGCCGACAGCTCCTCTACTGACTGATACAGGAGATTGCAAGTTGTGTGGGAGGAGCTTAGAAAATCTGTAGCCTCAGGCAGTACACTCCTGTAGGTGGCTTCATCTCTCTTAGAGCAGCCTTTCAGGAACTGGAACAGGATCTGGAAAACTGATGTTTTTCTCAGCCAGTTATTAATGGGATGAAACTGAAAACTGTTTATTAGTAGCTGGAAAGAGTTCATCAGCCATCCTTCACACGAGAGTGGTGCTCGGTGCGTATTTGTAAATTTAATGATCAGAAAGAAAAGCACAAAATCTTCCAATCGGCATAAACTTCAAGTTAATCTTGGGAGAGGTATGAATGGTGAACAGCATAGATCACAGGACAGCACAAATAAAAGCATGAACATGGAGTCACCTACGTCTGAGCAGAGTGCTCCTCCTTCTCCTCCGCCTCCACCTCCTCCTCCTCGTCCTCCTCCTCCTCCTCCCCCACCTCTTTGTTCTGCTCCTCCTCCTTCACCTCCTCATCCTGCCCCTCCTTCTCCTCCTCCACCTCCTCTTCCTACTCGTCCTCCTCCTCCTCCTGCTCCTCCTCCTCTTCCAAGCTTACCTCCTTTTCTCACTAATTTTACCTTGAGGGAGAATCTTGAGTTCTCCTTGCCTGAATCATCCCATCTGCAGCATGGATGGTGCAGTAAGTGCAAGTACTGCACAGTACTGCCAGGAGTATTAACTAAGGTAGTATCCTAGTGGTTATTCATAGTACAAGATGCAGACATGACATCCTGTCCATAAAGACTATCAGAACAAATCTTTTTATTCACTGAATGAAGAGAAAGTAGCTGTATATCTATCCTATTTTGAATATACAGATACAAATGGTCCTTCATTTGCATCTCCTTTTCTTGCTCAGTTTTGTCAAAGAAGGGTATTCCATTGTCATTTAAATATTGTGGTGCCTTCATTGTGATCTTTATTTATCATCTTTGCTTCTCATATGAGAGAAATCACGTGATATTGAAAGCCGTGCATCTGATATTTCACTTAACATCATGGTCTCACGGTGCACCCATTTTCCTACAAGTGAATCAGGTTTATCTTTCTGTATGGCAGAGCCGTACTGCATTTTCTGTAACTAGCAGATTCTTTTCATCACTTCAGCTGTTTATGGCCCTGTACGCTGCCTCCAGGACTTAGCTACTATGAGTTGTCCTGCTATAAATACTGGTGATATGTGTGCCTATTATATGCTTTTTACAGTGATGCATATTCTTCAGGGAAGACACCTAGGTGGGGAATATGTGCAGCAATTGGAATTTCTGATTTTAATCTTTTGTGAAGTAGCCGACAGACTTTTATAGCAGCACTATCAGTTTATATTCCCACCAAAAATGTAGAAGGGCTCTTTTTTCCCTGCAGCTTCTCCAGCCTTTGTTATAATTTGATTTCTTCAGGATGGTCATGCTTTGTAGGGTAAGATGAAATCTCAGTGTTGTGAAATTCCCATTTTTTTTTTCTAGTGGTCAGTGATGCTGGATAATTCTTCATGTATTTATTTGTACTTGTTCTTCTATGAATGCCTATTCATTTCACTTGTTCATTTTTTTAATTGAGTTTTTCTGTTTTACTTTTGTGAGTTCCTAATTTTTTGAGTTCTTTGTATATTCCTGTCTGAGGAATAGCTGGTAATTCTCCTCACTCTGGGGTTTCTTTTCCACTCTAGTGGTTGCTTCTTTTGCTGTGCAGAAACTTTTTAATTTGATGTGATCTTATTTCTTGATTTATAGCACTACACTTGTGAATATGGGATTTTGATTAGAAAGTCATTGCCTCCATCTGTGATTCGAAGAGCTTTGCCTGTTTTATTTTCTAATGGGTGGTTTCTGCTTTAAATACTTAGTGCTTTGATCCATTTGGATTTTAATTTGGAACCTAATGAGAGATATGAGTCCACCTGCCAACGCGGCATGGGCTGCCAGACAGTTTGCCCAACACCTTTTATAAGGAGGCCGTCTTTCTTTCAGCGTTTGTTGTTGGCCTTTTTGTCAACAATCAAAGAGTTGAATATGCCTCGAATTGTTTCTCGTCTGCTTTTGTTCATGTCCCTTGCTGTTTTTAGCACAGTAGCTCTGCAACATAACTGAATCCAGGTTGGCTATGCCTGCTGCTTTTCTCTTGTTCCCAAGATGACTTTTTCCATTCTGGTTCCATGTAACTTCTAGGATTGTTTTCTCTCAATCTGCAAAGGCTGCTGTTGGTAGTCATTGAAATTATGCTATATCAGTGTATAAACTTGGAATTATGGACATTTTCACTGTATCAGGTATGCATATCCTGCAACAGGCAATATCTTTCCACTTGTGAAAATGTTTTTGAATATGAATAAGCATACATTTAAAACTTCATATATTTACAACACATGCTACCGCTGTGCAGCTACAGTTTTACAACTTGCTTTTGTAGCTTGAATCAAATTTTGGACAATTTTCTGTGTAGAACATATGCAATTTTATCTTTTGTGTGTGTATGTGTGTGTGTGTGTGTGTGTGTGTGTGTGTTTCTCACAATTAAGGAAACGTTCCGAAACCATCTCATGCATCCCTTTATTTTGATGACACAATTAATCAGACTTCTTGTGAGGACACATTTTCAACTCCTTATAATGTCCGTTCTGCAGTCCTACATGATGTCCTAATTTACATTTGGTTCTCTTGTTGCTGTTAGTGTACTTACTGTGACTCCTGTGCACCAATGGAAAAGGAGCATGTCATATTAGTGATGCTCTGAATTATTAGTTGTGGATAAAGATGGAAGCCTCTAGAATGACCTGAAATATTATACACAGAAGACTGATATCACTAAGTATAGAACAATCTTTTCAAGCCCAGTTATAAATAGTGGACTGAAAAATGGATTAATACCATAATGTTGGGGACATAAGGGATCTATAGCTCAGTGGCACAAGGGGCTGTCTGGCAAACGCAAGGTTCCCTAATGATACAAAGCAGTAAAAATATCGATTAGCTGACTAATGTAGAGGAGGGAAGAAAGCTGAATTCAAAGCCAGTGTGGCTACAACAGGAAAAAATATGACTGACAGCACCAAAATTCCCTTCTTTCCATCATAAGTGGTTATAAACTTCCAGCACTAGCTCCCTCTGGAGATGTTAGCAGTGGCAAGGCCAACAACAAAACAAAACAAATAAACAAACAAACACAAATCCCGGGAATGTTGGCTTAAAGAGAAAGTGGAGCCGAGCGTAGTGGCCTAGGCCTGTAATCCCTGTGTTCTTGAAGGTTGAGGTGGGAAGACTGGAAGTACAGGCCTCGCTGGAGCAATTTACTAAATTAGCGAGACTTTCTGTCAGAAAATGTGTTTTGTTTTTTTAATATTTTATTTATAGGGAAAAAGATTAACATAATAAGGAAACAGTTTTGTAACAGATTAGTAGGACAGTTACATTAGTTGGTACACTGCATATTGTCTTCATCATAGTTATTCAGAATAGGATGCGTAGGATTGGTACCTAGTCTATGTAATATTATCCCAGAACAAATGCTGGAGGGGCTGTGAAGAAAAAGGAACCTTTCTCTGCTGTTGGTGGTAGTGTAACGTGGTGAAATCACTATGAAAATCCGTGTGCAGATTCTTTAAAAAACTGGGATTGGGGAAAAAAAATAAGATTGGAGGTCCCATTCAAATCAGCGTTTCCTCTTCTGAATATCTTCCTAAAAGAATTAAAAACATTGTGCCATAATAATACCTGTGAAACTATGTTTATGGCAATAGGATTTGTAATAGATAAATCTTGGAAACAACCTAGATGTCCATTAGCCAAAGATATGTTTTAAAAAGGCCTGGTGAAAAAGCTCAGTGGCACAGTGCCTGCCTGGCAATTGCAAGGGCCAGAGTTCAATTCTTGGTACAAAAAAAAAAATCTTGTGTTTATATAATGGAATGCAACTCAGCCCTAAAGAAGGATAAAATGATTGCGTCTATAGGTAAATAGCTGTCACACAAGTGAAATAAATCAAAATCATATGTGTAGGCATCATATTGTCTCACTAGTGTGGGAAAGTGAACAAGTAAATAAGATCCAAAATGCACAGTAGATATTAAGAATTTGGAAGAAACTGAAAGAAAACATTAACTCTGATGGGGGAAAAGCACTGTGATGGAGAAATGGAAAAAGGAAGAAAGGAACAAAATATTTATGTGTACGCAAGATAGTTAAGATAGTTGAACTCTTAGTTCGTTAAAAAGAAATAAAATTTTAAGGGCTGGGGATGCACTCTGTTTAGGGGTCTTAGATTTAGTCTTCAGCAGCATAAAAAGGAAAGGAGAGTAAATTTAGACCCCGGTTCTATGCCCTGGATGCCACATAGTTACGAGTCCCTCCTCCCAAATCCTGATAGAAGATGAAGCTTCATACATTTGGAAGGGTAGACAGAGGCTGCTTTTTGGAAAGACATAAGGAAGAAAGAGCCAGAGGTGCCCAAGAAAGCAGTCCTGAGCATCACTGTGTAAGGAAGATCACAGCTAACAGATCTCACTCAGCAGCATAAAATTGCCAGTTGGCACTTGAGTTCCACTTTTACATTTGAGTGTCCAGGTGTATCACTGTGTGGTTGAAAAAGCATCTCAGATGAAAGATGCAAATGAAATATAAAAAAGCAAACTATAGGCGCTCTTCACAAAGATTAGGTATTTGTGAGGGAAATCTCAGTAGAAAGTTCGAAAATTAAATAAGTCTCTCAGAAAAGAGACCAGATAATGAAGTGGGAGTTAGGAGAATGAAGAAGAAAGCCTGTTCCAGGGGTGCTATCTTGTGAATCAGAAGAGTTCCAGAAAATGTTGTCAAGAATAAAACTGGAAAGTAGTTATCATAGAGTTACAGCAAGAACTTTCCCAGAATCCTAAAGGAAACCAGGACCAAAGCTATATGAAAATGAATCACAGTCAGGAGGGGAAGGGACAGGAATCAGAGCTGTTGAGCATGTTCAGAAAGCAAGGGCTGCAGAGTGGGGAGCTGGGAGCTTTGGACAGAGGAGTCCCTCAGCAAGAAGTGAGTGAAATAGTGGACTTACTCTTGTAAACTGAGGGAAATAAACGTTCTCGCAAACAAGTGAGAGTTCCTGAAAGTTGTGTGAAAAGGGATCAAACAGGAACGTTGATTTACGTCCTAGAACCCCACAGAGTGATTAAAGGAAGGAAAAAACTCTATAGTCTTCTAAAGGACTCAGCAGTGCACATGACTGTAATTCTGTAAACACTGTGTGTTGATTAAATGAAAACTGTAATAGAACGACACTTGGGGATTTTATGACTTGGCAGTGTATTGTATTTTTGTGTGCATTTTTTATCTGAGGCGCAGGTGCTGAGACTGAAAATAAAAGAGGGTTAATTCCCATTTTTCCCCAATGGAAGGACAATGCACAAAGCCATAAACAGAAATGTAGAAAGAAACATTTAAATTTGTGAAAATCAGCATAATATGGTATACACAAAAGGATGAAATGTATTCCCTGAGGTGAGCAGACACGTGTTCCTGTGGCTGCCGTCCTGTTTTTATTTTAGAAAGAGAAATATCTTCAAATGATTTGATACCAAATTATACATAGAATTTTGATTAGAATTTATGTGAACAAAATAGGTAGCGTTTCTATAACATTATAATACTTGCAGCATATTCACCATTAGATTTTAAAAGAAACTACAGAGTGGAAATTTGTTGATATCTCTCACTGAATGGTAGAAAAACATGGCTTTATTTTCTAGTATATTATTCAGGAATTTGACAAAATGCCTTAGGAGCAACTTAGGAGACTTCTCTACCACATATTTTGCCACTGTTTACTTCAGTATTAATGCCTTTAATAAGTAAAAGTGAACCACAGGTCATCTTTTTTATGGGCGTGTTTTTGGTACTGGTGATTGAACCCTGGCCCTTCCATTGAGCTTATAGCATATCTATAGCTCTATCTATCTATCTATCTATCTATCTATCTATCTATCTATCTATCTATCTATCTGTCTGGATAGATATCTGTAGATAAATAGATATCTTTATATCTATCTATATAGATCTATATAGATATACATATATAGATATCTTTTGCTAAATTGCACAAGCTGAACTCAAATTTATAATCCTCTTGGCTCGGTTTCCTACAGTGAAGCATGCGTGAAGGAGTGCATCATCATTCAAACATCAGTTTATAATGTGGGCAGAGAAGGGCTGGCAAGATAGCTCAGCAGACTAAGCTCCTGCTTAGGCAAGTCCAGAGACCAGGGTTTGATCCCCAGCACCATATGCCATGCTGGCATCATCCCCATGTGCTCTGAGCTAACCATGGAGTCTGGGCAAGGGGCCGCATGCCTGTAATCCCAGTGCTGGGAAGGCTGAAACAGGAGGATCACTGTGACTCTGGGCTGCACAGTGAGACCTGGTACCAAATACATAAAACAATAATAATAACAATAATAATAATATAATGTGGGCAGTGTTTGTGTTTTGGAAACCAAAACTCCACAAGCCATTTGATACTAAAATATACTTATAATTTTATATGTTTAACCTTGTACCAGCAAATAGTTCTGAAATTCTGTCTTCTGGGTTTTGCATCCACTTCTAATGTTCAGGTGAGTTGAATCTGAAAGCGCTCAATAATTTCAACAAATGTATCTAAGGTGAGTTTCCTCCTAAAAACCCATGTTCTCCAAAGACACACACACACACGCGCGCGCGCGCACGCGCGCACGCACGCATGCACGCACTCACGCACACACTCTCCTTTTTGGACTCCCTTGTAGGTAACTTCCTGCGTTCAGCTGATTGAAATGTATATTATGAAGAAAGCTTCTGATCAAAGTAACCTGCAGCAGAATGGGAACAATTAACTGATGCCACCGCCTCAGGATCTGCTCTCTATGGAGCTGGAGCTGCGCACTTAGTTGGGAGATCAGCAGGAGCAGCGGGAGCTTAAAGGCTTTTGCCTTTCACTTTTTGTAGTCTGACTTAAAACCTCTCAGTTGCCTATGTTCTAGAATATAGCAACCATTGGTAATATCTTTTTCAGCATAATTCTGAAGACTTCGTATATGTCTTTTCTCTAATCCTGCATATACTTTTCCCATTCTCCACGTGTTCCTCCCTCACTTGGGGCATCGCAGGGACTGGCACATTGCAAGACACCTTCCTGAATGTGGGCAAGAAATAAATACTCAGAATTATCTAATTATTTTATTGATTTTTATTAACTCTTTTACTGAATTCCCATTCATTCATCACATTCCTGCCACCAGATAAAAGAAACCAAACAATTCCATCACAGTATTTTTTTCTCTTGAAAAATGTTTTGGACCAAGAATAGCTTCAATGTTCCCATCATTTTGGTGAAAACATTTTGTTTTATTAGACATTTGAATGATAAGGTTAGAACACTGAACTTGCCCAAGGTGTTTCAAGGTCTGAAATGTTCAAAAAAAGATTGCTACTGGACTTCCAGGAAAAAAAAATGCACTTTGAAAAAGATGATAAAAATCCATTGTTTCAGGAAGTGAGGCTGTGCTAAGGTGCTGTTTATAGCACAAGAACAAATCTGCAAGATTATATATATATATAATATATATATATTATATATATAATATTTTTATTATATATATATAATATTTATTATATATATAATATTTTTTTTTGGTTGTTTTGAGACAGAGTCTCACTATGCAGTTCAGACTGGCCTTAAGCTCACTTTGTAGCTCAGGCTGGTTTTGAACTCACAACAATCCTCCTGCCTTAGCCTCCCAAATGCTGGGATTACAGGCCTGCGCCACCACACCCAGCAAGAATGGCACTGCACTGGGTTTTATTTTATTTTATTTTATTTTATTTTATTTTTTTTGGCAGAACTAGGGATTGAACTCAGACCCTTGTACTTGCCAGGGAAGCACTTATTCCATTGAGCCATCTCCCCAGCTCCTTGCAAAATTATTGATGTAAACACATATTCATATTTATTAAAAGAGTGACTTTTATGTGGGCAATCAAATTTAGAAAGATCAGATTGGCTAAGCCCCGAAGCCACTACTTTTGTCTGGAAGATTCAGCACCATTTTACTGTTAAGGCAATAATAAAATTGTAATTTGAACTAACTTCTTCTGGAGTGAAACCCTTTGAAATATTAAAAATTAATAAAAACTCTCCTCAATGAAAGTTGTGTGATTCGTACTATAAAACAAGCCTTTTATATCTCATATGAAATTGATCAAAGCACTTTGTCATATTTTTTACAAACTTATTTTTTCAGAAGACTGACTGTCTCATGTATAATACATAGGCTAGAAGTCATTGTATGCAGTATACAGCGATTTACATCAGACCTATTAATGAAGAAGCCCATTCTGAAATACTTATCATTGAAAGAATGACATTTCCTCAAATCAGTAATACTAGTTTATGATTTATTTTCCATGTATGCGTTTGGTACAGGGTCTTACTACGCAGCTAATAATCTTTTTTGTTTTTTGTGGAACTGGGGATTGAACTCAAACCCTTGCACTTGCCAGGGAAGGGCTTATTCCACTGAGCCATCTCCCCAGACCCCATAGCTAATACTCTTAGTGATCCTCCTGCTTGCAGCCTCCCAAGTGCTGGAATTACAGACATGTGCCACCACACCCAGACTCAATACTAGCTTATGAAGCTAATGCTGTAAGACAATAGTTTGCGACTTAATTAGGCACTAATTAGAGTCACTTTCTTACCAATTTGGCCATCTACAAAAATTCGGATCCTCATAGTCAAAGAACGTGCCTTATTTTTCTCATTGTTGCATAAGGTTCATCTTTAGTGCTCAGTAAGACGTTGACTGATGCCAATAATTTTAAGAACATTCTAACCTGTGTCAGGTAATTCATGTTTAAGAGTGCTCTAGGAATAGACTGGCCATACTACATAATAAACACAAGAAATGAGATCTCTCGTGCAGAATAAACACATGCCAGCAGAAATATTCACAATTTATTTACAATAAAATATTTTCTATTCCTTTTTCTTTTTTTGACTTCGGAATTTTTGGCTTGCCTTTATTTTTATGAATTTGAAAATATCTTTCTAAATTATTTTACATTATTTGGAATCCTCTGGGTTAGCCTCTTTGACTAAAAATGGGATTTGTCTTGTTTTGCTAATATTTATTTCATTTTTGCATCATTAAGTGGGAAGAAGCCGGTGGATACATTTCCTGCTTGTCCCAGACCTTTTCTCTTCTTCCTAAAACTGCTGAGCTTTTAAGTGCTTTCATAAAACCTCTTCTCTGAATAAAATGCCCTTTAGGGAACAGGATGTTTTCACATTTATTTGGAGAGGGCTACAGGGTAGTCTAAACTGCAAACATCTTAATTAATAATATTGATGCTTTTATTATTGCTGAGGGGCAATCTTTTTCGTGAGCCCTGTGAAGCTGAGTTTGGTGGAGTGCAGACCTCACTCGGAATTACAGGGGGCATTAATGAGATCCTTTCTGCTTTCTAATGCTTCTCCAGGGGGTTGTAAAGAAAGACAGCAGATGCTGTAGTCAGGAAGTGAGGGTGTAGCACCTGCGAGGTGAGGGACATGTGGTACTGGGATGCGACGAGGTACAAATCTAATGCCACATCTTCTTGTTGACAATGCATCTAAGTGTCAGGCAATAAATGAACTGATTTTTGATTACTTGTATTGAGAAGTGCCCTAAGAAACATTAAAATTGATAATCTACCCATCATGGACACCACCTTTGTATAACAGCAGGATTCAGGAAGCTACTCAGATTAGCAACATGTAAGTAGTCGCCTGAGTGGAGTTAGGACAGAAACCAGCAAAAGTCACAGGGCCTGACACAAGGAGCCTGCTGACATGTTTGTGGGATATCAGCCCAGCCAGAAGCTGGGACAGAGGTGTGTGTGAAGCATCTAGGGTCTGGTAAGAAGTCAGGTTCATTCCACCGGGAATGCGAAGGCAAGGGAGTGCATGGAAACAGTCGCGTAACGTGGCCTCTGTGCCTACAGATGCATGTCAGCCCCGATGGGGGCACTGAGATGGAACTGGGTGTCCTGTTCAGAGAGCGATGATGGGGCGGGGGCAAGGAAGTGAAGCCTGGGACAGTGGAACAAAGGGGAGGGGCAGAGGTTTCAGCTGAAGCGTTGGTTCTGAGAGTGAGCGAAGAAGAGCTGTCAAACGTCATTAAAAAGTTTTAGTTGGAGGAGCCAGGCACACTGTGGGTGCCATGCACACAGGCGCAGAATTTTAATCTAAGTTTTTGTATCTATTTATCAAGAGAGACATTTGCATAACAGAACTTACGGTTTTAATATTTTTGTGTGTGCTACAAAATGGTAATGTCTGGCCATGGCTTCCATTTTCATGGCTGCAGAGAAGCATGTCATCACTTTTGCCTTTAAGATTGTATCTTAAAACCTGCCCTTATTTCACTTTAATTTTACTGTCTGTCTCAGGAGTTTAGAGGTATATTAAGGTAAGGCCTCAGCGGCCTGGGAGCAAAACATAGCTAGGAAATGTTACAAAGCAGCTGATTGTGTTACAGTTCTTTAGTTTGTTTTGTCTGATATTAATTTTTCATCCATGATTTGAGATGTTTTAGATTATTGGACCTATCTTCTGGGATCAAGCCCAAGAAAAGGATGACTTTTTTTTCTTTGTAAAGCTCTCCTCTTTACGCACCAGATTTTCTGAAATGTTGAATTAATAATAAATCTGTCTAAATTAGATATAGGTTGCAGAAAAAGGAAGAGTTGCTTTACTCTAATAGAGAGTAGTAGCTATTTTGTGAGAACCAGAATCTTGTGGCTACTGCGCATTCAGGTATTTGCACTAGGAAATTATATTAATAGATAATTTGACAACAAATTTCTAAGAACTACGTCCCTGATGGATTTTACGTTTGCACCTTACGAGGCCTCCCAGCAGTGTGTTCTTTTGCATGCACGAGGTTAAGTGTACCTGTTCAGAGAGGCTGCATTTTATGAACAAATTCAGGCACATTTCTTGAAAACTGACTTCTATAAGAGTTGAGATTGCCTGGGAACTTATTTTAGATATTTTCAAGCAGGCTTATTATTGGACACCTATAGACTCTACTAATATGGAAAGGTGAAGCATCTTTTATGCCCTCCCCCAAGGCTTTGAAGCTGTCATTTTTTGGATAGTTATTTATGGCATGCTATGACATACCAGCAGTCATCCAAACATCAGCCTTTAACCAAAAACTAGGGAGGCATTAGGGAATACATCATTAAAAATCAATGTCTGTTTATTCGTTTTAACAAACCTTTGGAAGAAAGCGTCTTGCCTAGCTAGCAGTCCTTTGTTCCACATATAGCAGCACTGTCCTTCACCCTTATGGTTTCAATCTTTGGACCACTTATCTTGCCATAAACATGTGCTTCCCTGTGTCCCACACTGGATCTTTCTGCTGCAGACCCCGTTCTCTGAGCACTGGCTCTTCTCCCTTTTTGATGGAATCTTGGATGCAGGCATCACCTCTGAGAGACAAAGGCTGAAGCTCAGATTACGAGCGAGTTCTTCCTCGCATGGATGTAGATGCATAGGAAACGGGACTGGCTAAGACAGACTAATTTATGTTTTTCCTATGAGAGAACTGACATGGAAGCAGATTGCTTCTTTGTAAACCTCCCAAATAATTGCACTTGCAGAAGAAGGGCATAACACAAAGACACCTGTATGCTCTGGCGTCTTTCTTTGATGACATTACCTCTCTGCTAGCCTTGATATCCTTGGCCCTCACTTCACAGGGTTGGCATTAGTGCTGTAACATGACTCACCTTAGGCCATTCTGTGTGTGTGTGTGTGTGTGTGTGTGTGTGTGTGTGTGTGTGTACTAGTCTGAGAGAGTGGGTATTACTAATTCATTTAGCAAAATTGTGAGGAACAGAAAATTTTGTAAACGCCATCTTGCCTACACTATCTGAATTGAAGCAAATTGTTCATGTTGCTCTGTTCCATGATAAACAAGACAAGAACTCCTCTTTCAGAAAACAGGGTGGTAATCCCAGCACTTAGGAGGCTGAGTCAGGATGAACACTGTAAGTTCAAGACCAACCCTGACTCCATTCTGAGACACTATGTTCAAAACAACCAAAATAAACAAAAAACACTTCAGTTTCTGAAATCGTACCAATAAATTTCCCCTGTGTAAACTAACTTACAGGGAACAAACATATTATAAATAAGTTGAATGAGAGAATCAAGAAATGATAAGCCACCACCCATTTTCAGGTTTCATGTTGGTTAGTAGAGGAAAAACTGACCCATGGCCGCAAGCCCCTATAAGATTTATCTCATTATTTCTTTCTTGAGTCTTAAATTAATTTTGAAAAATAAGTGGTTTGAAGGAAAACACATTTTTTATCAGTAGCTGATCCATTTATCTTTCAGATGGATAATTAATATTATGTACTCTTACAATTGCTAAGATAATAAAGATGATGTTTCTTTCAGTATACCCTATAATTATGCAATTAGGTTTCCTAATTACATGTTCAAATGATTACACATATGAACACTAATTTCTTCATTAGAGATAATTATACTGATGATGTAAATAGACAGTAATTGAGTAAAGTGACTAAATCAAGTAAATACTTCTATCAAAGAATGTTAGTGGAAAAGAAAACATACATCTTTTGGTACAATGCTTTTAAAAACCTCTAGTGTTTGGTATTAATAGGATTCATGATATGAATTGTTTTCATTTTGCAGCAAGACTCGTATTAAGTATATGTCATTTATAGGGCTGGCCAGTTAGCTCAGTGGATTAGAATGCCTGATTAGCTAAAGCACAGTGGCAGGGGTTTGATCCCTGGTGTGGGGTTCCAGCCCTGCCCCTGGGGCACTCTATGACTGGGCTTGGTGGCGCACACCTGTAATCCCAGCACTTGGGAGGCTGAAAGCAGGAGAACCACTATGAGTCCAGTCTACATAGTGAGACACAGTAGGCCCTGTAGACTCTGTAATAAATAAATAAATACATAAATAAATAAAATGGCAGTATTATAAATGTATCAAACAAGGCAATATGAAGTGTTATGAGAACATCTAGTGCTGTCACTTTAAATTTAGCAAACATTTATGGTCTTCTTGGTACTTCTTGCCACAGTATTGCCAGCAAGTATTAATTATTTCAATATATATAGTCGTCATGGGGCTTAGTGGATATCACTAAGTGTAAAAGCAGAAGTAGATGTACTTTAAGAATGGCAAAATCTTAGGTCTTTCCTGTGTGCTTTACTTAAGGAATACTTTATCTGAAAAGTGCTGATGACCAGCTCATTTCAAATATACCAGACTTGAGCCAATAGCGGATACATCATGTCCAAACTTTACTTCATATAGTATGTATATTAGAGGATTTACTATTGTAGTTTCATAAATGTGTGTGTGTGTGTATATATACATATGTATATATATATATATATATATATATATACATATATATATATATATATATACACACACATAAAGTACATTAGGCATTTTTATATAAGATAAAATCATTTATGCTTTGCCATCTCTGTAATAAGAATCCCATTTATATTCTACCTGACACACACTTTAGCATTTCATATGCAGTCCACTCACACTTTGGAAGCATAGTGATTCTACATATTGTGAACTAAGTCTTCAAGTCAGGATGAAGATAAATGCTCATAGGATTTTATACAAATTGGTATTACGTTTAAATTGACAGATGGACTTATCATTTATGACCAATTAGAAACTTTTATTTTTAAATCTCCTAAAGTTCTTCATCGAATACACAACTGCTTTAAGCAGTGAGTGTGGGAGCTCTTTTATAAGCTCTTTTATCATCACCATTTGAAGGCCTGTTAACGTCTTTATGATTTCTTCAGACTGGCCCTGGGGGTACCATGAGGCTCCACTAATGTTCCTCTGTAGCTGAACATGACTTCTGATTGCACAACTCTTTCTTTAGTGACAGTGCCTTCTTATTTGTCGTCATCTCTCTGCTTCTCATTAAAGTTACTGAGTGGACAAAGATCATTTACACATAGAGACATGGTGATAAGACCGAGAAAACTCATGTGCTAATACATCAATTCCACCTGCAATCAGATTTGATGGTGTCCATTTATAACTGTGGAATAAAGTGTTAGTCCCTGGTTATAGGTAGTGTAGGTTATTCAAAGTGTATCAGCATGCATTTGGATGGAGGCCTAGAGGTGATGTACATAGCAGTGTTGACATTACCTTTTTCTCAACCAGGCCTTGCTTAGAAGGGGAAGCTGGCATATCAGGGAAGACTGAAGAGTTGTACTGTTCTATCAATCAACTTCAGTTGGTTACGGATAACAGAAGTCATTCCAGCTTTCTTAAGCACAAAAGAATTAATCTAAGAAATTAATTCCTAACAAAAACGTACTGAAAAAGCTGCAAAGGAAGTTTGTAGGGCTGTGGCTACAGGAAAAGTAACCAGGATAACCTTCAGGACTGGCCTTGCAAGAGGACTGTCTTCAGTGTTAGAATCACAAAGTAACACTCCATCAGTAGTTCAAGAAATATGGGCCTCAGCTATCATGAATGGTCTAAGTATAAGTACCTCCTCTGTAGTTACTGGTTTCTGTTTTGTAACCATGTACATTGATTGATCTGTACCTTTCAATGCTGATCCTTCAAAGAAAACATCTTCCCACTTAATTTAAATTTTATTTTCTAGTTATAGGGCTTAGATCTGAAATATTAATGCAACAGAGCCTGGTAAATGTGGCACTGGCTTTTCTGGCCTCTGAGTTGCAAGAAAGCATCCTAGTTAAAAAATGGGAAGAGGTAGTGAATGGCCAATGGGTAGATTCCAGTGTTGGTAGGGGCTATAATATAAAGAAATTTCCTATTCATCTACAACCCCATAAATTATTTCATCTTTCCCATATTTGAACAAAGTCAGTCTCCAAATTTCTATTGAAAATTTGTATCTAAAAACTTCCCATGACATGAAGATTTTGCCGTAACAATTTCCTATTGATTGTTGTTTTGTTTTAAAATTTATGCTTATTTAATTTTTCTTTTCTCAAAGTCTTTACTTTATAGTCCAGTCTGGTCAGGAACTCACTATGTAGTCCAGGCTGGCCTCAAACTCCTGTTGGTCCTCCTACCTCAGCCATTGAGTGGCTGCCTCGACAGATATGACCCCTAACACCTGGCTGAAACCAGCATGTGTTATGAAGGATTCTCGGATACTCCTTTCCCTCCTATCTCTCTACTCAGTTTGTAGGTTGAAATTCTTCTTTTTAAATTTTTTTTCTTCTTCCAAGAGTATTCCAAGTGATGGATCCCAGGGAATACTGTATGGCATCATTTGTGCTTCATTTTTCATCTCCACTTCAATTAGGAAAAAGAATCTAGTAGAAATATAAATATCTCACAGGATATTTCTAGCATAGAACCTCATTTTCCTCAACTGTAAAATGGGAATATTTTACTTCATTGGTATTACATTTGAGTACTAACTCAAACATAAATAACACATTTGCCAAAGTAAGTCCTTACATATTTGCTTGCTTGATTATTTTTTTATTTATTGACACTATGGATTAAAACCGGAGGAAGGGTAGATGAGCACCCTACTACTGAGCTATACCCCCAGCTATATTTGTTATTTTTTTAAGTAAAGGTACAATCATAATAAAGCTTGTTAGGACCGCTACTAATACTGAGTTCCTGAGAAAGTTAATTACCTTTCTGAGTCTCAGGTTAGTGATCTGCCACTTGGGAATAACAACGTTTACCAGTAGCAATTTCATGAAGGCAATTATGCCAAGGTGTGTAGGAGAGAATCCTGTGCAAGATTATGTCCTGTTTCTCCTTTTTTAAAAAACTTTATTCAAAATCGAAAGAGGTTAACTATAAATTATTGCATTATTTAACCCTGGCATTAATCTAGTGGGCCGAAATATTTCAAATGTGTCCAGAAATAGCATATTGCTAATGTTCAGTGGTCCATGGATCCTGTCACAAGGCCACAAAAAGGATCATTTAAGATGGCCCTGTTCCCTGTGTGGTGTTTTGTGTCCTTCTACCTTTCTTATGCTTCAATGTTGTCATCTCTTGTTGATTCCTTCCAATTACCATGATGTTGAAAGGAGTTTAAGTTCTAAGCTGACAGTTGTGTCACAGTCATGAATACCTCTCTCTCAGGCATTTTCCGTTACTGGACCTAATCTCAGATACCCTCCAATGGAAGGAGGAAAGATTGATTTTGCCCCAAGGGTTTTCAGTCCACAGCGGCAAGGGTGCTGTGGAGGTCATTACTGAGGGAACCTGTTCACCAGGTAACATCCAGAAATGATGGGGAGAGAAGGGAGGTGCCTGGGCCTGAATGCACCTTGCAGTCAGCCCCAGTGGCCCACCCCCAGCAGCATTTTAAGATCCATCTTCTAACAGCAGCATTCATTAAGTTGCTTCACTCATCCATGAGTGAATCCCCATGATCCAACCACCCTCCCAAAAACAATGGGCACAGGGCAGTTCAGGGAAGCATTCTAAATCTAAACCATAATGACCTCTGAAGGTGCCATACTGGCCAGAAAATAGGACTTTGTTTTGTTTTTCATTTCTCTACAAGTTGTGTACATATTTTGGTATCAGAGTGTGAAGTAAAGATTTGTCCACAAGCATGCAAATGTAGCAGTAGCAACTGCAGATGTTAATTTTTCTCTTTCTGGTTCCAGGTGCCTAAAAAAAATACAGGGAAATGGATGAGTCACACTAAAAGATTGTGAAGTTTAATTTAACGTAATTGAGAGATATTTTAGATGAACTTTGTAGAAAACATTAAATAGAATTGCATTGTATTATCTATCTGGCACAATCTGGCTAAATTTACCTGTTAGGAGAATACTATAATTACAAACACCTGCTAAGTTTATATACTTCAAAGATATTTCTCCTTTTTTTAAATGTGCTAGCGTTTTTTTAAAATCCTCTAAATGGCAGGAGTTCATTTGGTTACATTATGAATAAATGTAAATATGACTCTAGTAGATTGCTGTGTTGGAGTTATTGGAACAGAGCAATTTATTTTTTATTACATTTCTAATACTCTGCAGTGCCTGCAATACTGTTCATTTAGATTATATTCTATTATAAAAGACATTAAAGAAATTACTGCTGTACTTTCAATGAGATTGAGAATGATTTGAAACAATTCCCATTAGAAACTCATAAGGAGAAGATAGAAAAGTTGTTCAGTAGCAATACTTAAACAATATCTTGATTTCTAAATTTTGTGGCAAATCAATATTGATTCATAGTGCTAATTTTAAATCAAGGAACCTTTTCAAGTTCTAGGAGAAACATTACAGTAAAGCTCAAACACTGACTTGTCCCTATGCACTTAAATTACCAAAGGTGGGGGATGTGTTTGGAATTTACTATAAGTCACTTCAACAGCTTTTACCACATAAAGATGTGTTGATGATTTAAGTTGTGACATCCAATTTCAGGGTATTAAAGGTCCAGTTTAAAGATTTGTTCCACCAGTAGTTCATTCTTTCTCTCATGAGATGCCACTCAAATCTTGCATATCACTTAATTGCTGCGTATCCAATCGGTGCCACCTCCTTTGTTGTGGGGAGAGGCTTCCAGTTGTTTCTCCTATGGTATTGGTTTCATTAATTTGCATTTTCAAGGCAAAGCAGATTTTTTTTTTTTGTGGTACTGGGGATTGAACTCAGGACCCTGCACTTGCCAGGCAAGCACTTATTCTACTGAGCTATCTCCCCAAGCCCAGATCTTTCATTTAGAGAATCTTTAGCATATTAAAAAGGTATGTCTTATGATTTACTTGAATTGTCAATGACAGTTGCACTCTGCTTCTAATTATGGGATGCAGAAATAATAGTGGTTATTGTTATAAATCATAATTTTGGATTAGTCCCAGAGTCCAAACTATTATTGAATTTCAGGCACAAAGCAGAAAAGGCAAACATAAGTGAGTCCATTCCCTTCTTTTGAAATGAAATTCTTCAGTATCCCCACACAACATTTCTTGCATCCTGGTATACAGGGATGCAGAATAATGTTAACCTAACAGGCCCAAGTGTAATATATTACAAAAAAAAAAAAAGCCCTGCTTGCAAATTGAATAATGTGCATAAATTTGGGCTTCAATAAGGTTCCCACCATTCTTTCACTGATAAAAAGTGGCTCACTGTACCAAAATTATTTCTGAAAATGACACAGTTTAGGCTGAATCCATGATATATTTTGGGATATTGAGGTAGAGATATACTTGGTAAAGGGTGACTGATTGATTGGATGTCAGTGACATCTTGGGTTGTGCTCTCTAGTGGGTTTCTCTGGTAGACCACGTGAGTTGTTGTAATGGAGGAAGAACAAGAGTTGTCGTAACAGTGGAAGACAGCATAAAAGTTGTCATAATGGTAGAAGAATTAAACACATCCTATTTGAATCTATTGAGAGGAGTTGCTTGGTAGTGTGTTTCACTTTTCCTCCAAATTTGGGCTATCATTTTCCTTCCACTAATTTTGCTTTGCATCTTTTCACTGTCATGTATCACACTCATAACTAATTTTACTATGAGTCGCATGAGTCACCAAATGTAGGAGACTTGGATATTCTTGACAAATAGCCAAATCGAGTAAACGATTTCGTTGCTGTATCTTAACATGTAAACCCTATCTTAAATTCAACCACAGATTCCACTGTGCTTTTTTGGGACAAAGATCAATTAATATAATTTGTTGTTTTGTTCACATTCTCTTTCATCAAGATGAACTTGGAAGTTTTTGATCAAAGCGTTGGAAGGATGGAATTGCCAAGCATTGAGATGTGCAAGGCTAGGAGGACTGGGTAGCGGAGCACGGGGGCTTCTTGGGGGCATGTGTTGTGTTAGAGGTAGAGCACATGCAGTGTGTGGACCGAGGTCTGCAATTCAGAGGAGATGCCTGACCTGCAGTGTGAGTTTAGTACTCAACTAATGATACAGATGACATCTGGAATCCTTATTGGGTTGACTGGGTGAGTGAGTGTGGAGGGGATACAGAGAGACAAGCTGACAGGACTCACCTCTGAGACTTGAGCTGTCCTAGCAGGAGTTACCAGTGAAGACCAGAAAGCATTGGCTTTTGAAGAACTGAATCACTTTCTATTCACCTTAGCAAAAATTTAGAGAGCATCTTCAACATGTTTAATTCTTCTACAAATTGTGTGTAATGTTTAATTACTAAGATTTTGATTTGATAAACATGAAAATTTTGTATTTCAGACATATTTGAATACAGGGCACTGATATATATATATATATATATATTTTTTAAATCAGTTATATGACTGTTGATTCCTTTTCTAATCTATGTGCTGCTAAACTTCAACTAGTTTTGGGGTGAGCTAGTTAATAGCATTAGCCATTCTGTTGTTTGTTTGTTTGTTTGTTTGTATATTTGTTCATTTTTCAGTATTTAGGATCGAACTCGTGACACTGCACTTGCCAGCCCAACACTTCTGCTGCTGAGCTATCTGCCTGAACTTTCCTATTCTTTTGTCTTTATTCTTTTATTAGTTTTTCAAAAGATCACCGCTTCTATTAGATGAATACATCTCTATCAATTAAATTTTAATCACAAAGTTTATTTTAATATTACGTAATATTGCTAATTGCTAATTCAGTAACATTTTATGTTTACATTTTTGTATCAGAAAGTTATGATTTGTCATTTCCCTCTAACCTCAACCATTCGTGTACACAATATAATGCTATACTTGTAAAGATGAATAGGCAAAAGCACCTAAGTGAATTTATAAATTCATTAAAAGTTGTTAAACTTAAGGCTGGCCAAGTAGCTCAGCAGATTAAAGCGCCTCTAAGCAGGTGCAGGAGGCAGAGGATCTGGCCCTGCCCTTGGGGAGCGCTGAGATGGCAATTGAGTATGGGGTGGTGGTGTACGCCTATAATCCCAGCTCGGGAGGCTGTAAACATGCAGATCACGGTGAGTCCAATCTAGTAGTGAGACCCTGCACACCCTGTAGACCCTTCCCTAAACTACAAAAAAGTTGCTAAATTTAAATAAAAATATTACTGTATACATTTCCAGTGAAAACAGATAAGTAAACTCAATTTTTCCTTAATACATATTAAAAGGTTAACAATTCATTTATTAATTTATTACATAGCTGGTATCTACGGAGTATAATTGTATGCAATTCTTTTTTTAAAAAAAATTCACTGCTATTACTGGAAATGTGCTATCAGGATTCCATTGAAGCAGCAGTGAATTTAGTACTGATTACTGTGTCATCATCTTGGTTCTTTTGGATGTAGCTGTTGAGATCAAGAACAGCACTTGTCAGAATGAGCTACCAGCTATGAAGGTAAACACAATTATACCTTAGGACTGGGGCTTTAGAAATGAATTTGGAGGATTCCTGCACAAGTGGTATTTCTGAGGAAGTTCTCATAGGAAAATCTGCTAAGGGAGCAAGAATGCAAGGAAGAAGATACATGAGGAAGGACTGCAAACTGTGCTTGGAATCTGTTCCTGAGGGAGGAGGGCTTTCATATCTGACACCAATCGGTGATTGGCTAAAAGTCCCTGAGCTGGAGGGGGGATAAACTGCTATCTTTTATCAGATTTTTGTTCTGAGAACAAAGTGACACCATAGTACAAGTGCTTTCCATGAGGAATAAGAATCACAAGAGATGGATGTAGGAAGGATAAGAGCTCTGAGAGAAACAGTTGAGGACCGATTATCTGCTCCGACATAGGAACAGCTCCTTTCTATAACACATGATGATTTCTTTTCATAGGGAATTGATGGCTGCCATGACAACAGAGAGCGGGACACAGCAGGGACTTGTGGGAGAGGAAATACTTCTTATTAAGATTATGTCTGGAGTATCAGAGGGCATTAACTATATGCTAAATAAACAAAGAAAAAAGAAACCTTCAAGACATAAGCAACACAGTGTACAAAAAGACCAAAATCATAAGGCCATCGAAGAAACAGAGCTATAGGATGAAGACAGTAAAATTCCTAACTTTTAATTGACATGGGATTAAAATCAGAGAATGAAACATAAAAGCATCATTAAAACTTTAAAGTAAAATCCTGTCTGCTTTTTGGGGACTCATGGTTGATGTTTCCATTGTGCTTAAGAACCAAATCCTCCTCCAAAGCCATCTATGTTAACCCCACTGTTGTATATCCATGAGAACTTAAACCACGGAACACCTGCTCTGCTACCTCTTGTTTGGAATAATGCTGGCAGGCCGAATCTTTTCAGGCCAACATTCTGAACTGGTTTAGTGTTGACTCCCAAGAGCTCTGGTTGGAGGTTAGCCTCAAACCAAAATAGATCTGATGGTGTTTGTATCATTTTTCTTCTGACCACCTTCTACAGATGCATAATCCTATTTCAGAGTACAAAGGAGAAAATCTAGATTTGTCTGTGTATATTGATGTGTGTATCTGCTTAGTGACTGGTACGACAACAGCAAACTGCCACTCACTAGACACTAATTAAAGGAGAATACCTAGAAGTCTTGGCACTGTTAGATTTTTTATTGAGTTGCTAGTACACTCTCGGGGCTCAGTGAAGTCTATCTTTGATCTATGCTTCAGGGATTTTAAAGAAAATATATTCCTAGGATTATCTCAGAAAACATTGATTTTATTTAAGGCTCTATAAAAGCAATGAAGTTTTTTTTTTTTTTTTTAAATTCCTTTATTTATTACAGTGTCTCGCTACACATCACGGATTCTTTTTTCGCGGGGGTGGGGTGTGAGCTCAGCCGGCCCTGCGGGGAGGGGCTGGCATGGCATGTGGTGCTGGGGCTCGAACCGCGGTCCCTGGGAGGCGCTCTAGACCGCTGAGCTATGAAGTTTTGATAGTATCATCTTATCAGAAACAAAATAGTGAACTCTGTTAGGAATTAGCCGTGAGCTTAATGTTACGTATTCAGCTCCTGTGGATTTTTACGTTGTTTCTTCAACTTGGGTGGAGAGTAGCTATGCAGTATTATTCCCTAAATTTAAACATCTTTTTGTGTTTGTTACTTTTATGTGGATAACTATTTATCAGTGTACTGTTATAAAATAATTTAATCATGACATATTTAAGCATTGAACATATCTTAGTTGGGGCCTTTTATTCACATTGTGGGAATAGTAATTGTCCCAAGTTTCAACGCTCTTATATTTGCAGGGTTATGGAGTAATCAGATTATAGAAAAAAAAAAAAAAAAACAGTATTACTAAAGTAGAGAATATATTTTCCAGACATTTCTATAGAAGACAGCTAGAAGATGCCTTTTATCTTTTCCTCTCTCCTGCTAGAAGAGGGGCATGAAGACTGCACTCGTGTGTGTGGACTCAGTAATGCCTTGGAGGAAAAGCTCTCAAACAGCCCATCTTCAGTACCAGCTGGAGCATGGGCATCAAGCCACCACAAGGCCACCTCTTCCCAGCTTTCTTTTACATGGCAGCTTAGTGTCCTCTTGTCTAAGTTACCCTTGGTAGAATGTTTCTTACTTATGGCTGAACCCAGTCTTTAGTACAATACCTCCCAACCCCTGAATGAAGGGCTTCAGGGCTTCATTCAGGGATATCTAAAATTGTATTTTCCAGGATTCTTCCAATGGCACTTACTAGAGTTTCTACATAGATATCCCGTAAGTCTCATGTGCTCGTAGGTGGGGCTTTGGGGAGGTGACTTGCGCATAGGTTTCAGATCCTAGGTTAGTCCACTGATGGATGTATAAGTAAATGTGATATTGGGGGAGTGAGGTAGAGTAGGAAAAGGCTGCGCTGTGGTCCTGAAGTGTGTTACACCCCCCCCCCTTCCTTCATGGCCATTGCCCCTTGGTTGCCCTGCCATGCATGACTTCTCCTCTGTGATGCCCCCCACCCCCGGCTGCATTGCCTTGGGGCCAGCTGACTGTGTACTGATGCCTCTATGAACTGTGAGCAGAAAGTGAACCTTTCCTCCTCTTACTTGTCAGTATTAGGTATTTTCTCCCAGCAATGAAAAAATAACTAACACAGTATTTACTCCCTGTCTTTTTTATGTTTTTTTGTACTCAGCACCATCATGCAGATCTGTGGTATTATAACTCAGAAGAATCTGGAAGGGAATATATTAAAATAAAGAGAAATTAGTTCCATTTTTTATTGGTGAAAAGCAGTAGGTTAGGGCAGAGCTCAGTAAACCTGCACTGAATTGAAATAGAGTACATTTTATTCATTAATTTCCTTAATATAGAAAGTACTTAAGCTTTGTATTTTCCTCTATGGAAAATACATGATATATATATATATCATGTATTTGGCAGAGGGTCTCACTATGCAGCGTGGATGCCTAATGATCCTCTTGTTTTCAGCCTCCCCAGCTCTGGGATTACAGGTGTGCACAACTATGCCCGGTCTCTGTGGCCAGCTCAGTGGGCCCAGGGGAGGGGCAGCATGGCATGTTGTGCCAGGGATTGAACCCTGGTCCCTGTGCTTGCTTAAGCAGGTACTTAGTCCCTAGAGCTATCTCTTTGGCCCTATTCACAACTATATTGAATCAAATTCAGTTAATGTGGCTTATTATCCCTCTAGTTTCAAAAAGTAAGCTAGAAAATAGGAATTGATGAGACAGAATGAAAACAGACATGAGATAGACTGGGAAAGGAAACAAACTAAGATGTGGCATGGACTTACAGCACATTCCCGCAGTGCGTGTAATCATTGTGCACTGCAAACATGTACTGATAGAAAGTTTCTAAAAGATTTTTCCTTGCTTCCAATTCTATGACAAATTTTTATAAATGTTTGATAGATATAAGAAAGATAGTCATTATTTCATGGATACAAGGTCTTAAACATGCATTATCTATAGAAATATATATTTTTATTGTATTGATTATAGTTATTCTTCTTTTTGAACTTAATAAAACATTACATTATCTGTCCAATGCACAGAGAAGGGTTTGTTTACTCACTGTCCTGTGATTAGGACATGATACCAGATACAAAGTAGAGGAGAATTTTTTTTGCTTTTGTTTTCAAATGGTTCAGTCCATGGTTGGTGGGTTCCCAGGAATGGCAGCTGGGAAGTAGAGAGAGAAGCAATGAGAATACAACCTTCCAGGTTTGGGTGTGAGGGATCCAACTACAGCCACATCCCACTCACGCCACATTCAACTGCTGATTCACCATTAATCCACAGTGGATTGATCCACAGACAAGCGTAGGGTGCTCATAATATCCTCACGTCCCACATCCCCTGTTGCTGAATACATAAGCCTTTGGGTCCAGAGTTAGAGCTAAATATTTCTCAAATGCTTCCCTAATTTTGTTTGCTTTATTTCCTTAGCTATTCTTTATTTTACTGAACATCAATGAATACTACTATCATATCTTGTGCTTTTGAATTTAAAACTACATAACATGATAATTTTTGTGGGTGCTTGACCACAATTCTTAATAATCTTATTGTACATAAATATTGTCTCTCCTAATTCATTCTTTTAGCTTATAAATTCCTGTCACCATGTAACCCATGGCCAAAATCAAGTTTTGATTTGCAATATTTTATTTAATTGTATACATTAAATGATAAATATGGGTACATATATAATATGTGTGTAGCATGTATAAAATATGGCAACCTGCATATTATCATATTTAAACTTCTAAGCCCATTCTAACATATGCTATCAGTGGAAAAATTTCATCTACTCACAACTAGCGTATGACATTAACTGTTCCATCTCAGTCTATAGTTCTCTTATATTCATTTCATGGACTAGTAACTATCATAGTTAATGATGTGTTTTATATCTCAAAATGATTTGAATTATTGATTTTATTTGTAGTACCCATAATGGGATGCATAATTTCAATCGACTACAATTTCCATATTGGCTACTTATAGTATCTTTTTTCATGTATTTTTGTCAGCTAGCCTTATTTGTACTCTGAATATCTGTGGGTCAATGCATACTTTTACTTCTCTTTATGATAAATGAGACCTTGAATTAGCGTTGGAGCTTGGAAGCTGGCCTCTCAGCCTAGTTTTTCTCAGTAAAGGGAGCTATTCATTCTCTGTTCACAACATTTCATAATTTTGAAAGTTGGAAAGGAGAATTTTGAGGGCAAGGCAACCACCCAAACTCCCCTGGTATTTTCAGTTGGGGCTTGATTTGGCTGTCAGTCACAGAAAGCCCAGAAAAAGAATGATGTAAACAAGATAACAATGCTATTTCTCCACATGTAGAAGACCAGGACTGTAAATACTGCATTTCAGTAAGTACAACTCTGCGGGCACCTTTTCCTTTTTTAACTTCCTCTGGTGCTTTTCTTCGAAATCAGCCACAGTGGGAGTTGGCAAAAATGTCCAAACATGTTAAAAATTATAGAAAGTTGTTTCCTATAAGGCATTTCTGCTTGGAAAGCCTTGGCAAGATTATAAATGGATGAAAGTAGAGAATGTTGTCTTTAGCATGAGCAGGCATGCTCTGATTAGCAACCTGGAGTTGCATTACTATGGGTGCAGGGGGCTGTCATTAGGGAGGGAGCAGGCTCTTACACTGTATGTGTTGCAGCTGCCTGAAAATCCAGAAGGCTTTCACTGTGGACATTTAGTCAGAAATTTTATTTCTGCTTTTCGCTTCTTATACTAGGGAGACTATACGATATTTACACATGTGTGTCTGGTTTATTTCACTTATGAGTATATGTTCAAGTGGCATCCACTTCAGTATAAATGCTTCAAACTTATCATTTTTAATAGCTGAGTAATACTCCATTATATAGAAATACCACATCTTTTTCAACCATTCCTCATGTGATGGACATCTTGGTTGTTTCCAAGATT